>CM073126.1:28482962-28686515 GCA_037039145.1 Fundulus diaphanus
AAGCTGGAGCTTAAAGTCAGATCACAGGAAGACCCGAGCGGGGCTGAGAGAAAGCAAATATTTAGTCAGCAAACACCCACATGGAACAAGGTCACTGCAGTTAATCAAATTTACTAAGAAGCTATATGTTGGAGTCATTATTATTGTTGTTATTAGTAAACAGGATGAGATGCTGGAAGTGCAATGTCTCATTCTGGCTGCATCGCAAACATGTAGGCTTCTCCTTATAAAATGAGGATGCTATTGGTTCAGTGCAGAACAGTAACTGCTGTTAGTATAGCACTATACTATGACAAATGTAAGTATAATTAAATCCACTACACAAAAGCCAACATATCAGCATTTACTTGCATTTGATTTTATTTTATTTTAAGTCAAATTTGATTGTGTAGGTAAAGGTTTACACACTTATAATATATAATGCCAGCTTTTGTGATGTAATAAAATCAAACCAAAACGCACCTGTAATGTTTCTCTATTATTCAACTTAAAAACAAAGAAATGTGTTAAACAGAAAATTAGGAAAAATAAGGAAGTCTCAGCAACCGGGTTGGATAAGTACCTAAAACTAATACTTGGCCAGTTTCAACACAAATGTTTCTTGAGTTCAAACCTACAAACTATTACAGAGAATCTGATCAACCACAGATGAAGTTCAGCTGTCCTGGAACGATTTTCCTGACGTTTTCTCATTTGCATCGTTTAGTTAAAGCCATGATTTGCAGTGAGTCTACCAAGGATCAAAAGGACCTCGCTGTATAATATCAGTCAGGATAGGGGTCCAAAGAGACACGACAGACAAACACTACAGGACACTACACTGAAGTAACAGCAGTATTCAATTTAGTACTGGTTGTGATCTACAGCTTGCATCAGTCTCGTGTACTCTATATATCTAATGTAAGCAGTAGGGTTAAAAGTCACAAGCCTTCTCCTCCAAAACACACAAAAAACATCCAGCTTTGACTAAAATCTACCAGAAATCTTGTGGTAGAACTTATGATCTGCTGCAACAAGACGTTTTGTCATGGTTGTTGCCAAACATGTTGCATGTACTAACGCACATATTTTTGAATGATGTCAAGATGTTTCCCTGATTCCTCCCCCACATCCAAATACAAGTTTTAACAACAAAACCAAGTTTTCTAAAGAAAAGTTTCAAAGTGGACATTTGAAAAACACAAAACATATGTTGTTGTATCTATTGGGATCGCATATACAAAGACTATTGAAAACAATCACATAGATGTCCACTTCATGCAGTGCTGCTGTTGCTGTATTTCATACCAACACATTACCATTTTGGCCCTTTTCATTATTGTACCCATGTGTATAAAGCATTCGGTATTAGTATATGTTTTGTGTAGCTCATAATATATATTAACTATGAAGATGGGTCATAAACAATGCTAAAATAACATTCATAAATTTGTGTAGCTGTTCATTTTATGATGAAGTGTTGCACTCTATCCCTATTTATTTTAATTAACCCCATTTTATGGTGGCCTACAGGGGCAAATGCACCACAAACAGCCAAACGTGCTGCAACAGAAAACACTGCAAAAGAAAACTGCTGCAAGTCCCAACAAAACAGCAGGTAAGAAAAAAAAACTGCACCAGACCTCTAGGTTGAGTCAAACACCAAGTGATATGGGACCAGACCCTCAGTAAAGACATTGGCTGCATCCGAAAGAATCTTTTGGGTATGGACTCTTTAGTCAAAGCGGAAGTGCGTTAGCGGGCGCCACAGTGCAGTCAGTAAGGAAGGAGGCAGGAAAAGGAGCTTCCTCTCACAGCTCCTCTAGCCTGTACTAGAGGAGTATAGGCTAGAGGGACCTCACGATGTCCCTTACCAGCGCTAAGGAGCTACAAGGAATCCCACAATCCTTTGCGTAACATGACGTATAAGCATAGCCCACCTCACGCAAATTACAAAAATGTCCTGATAGAAGAGAGCGCGCACTTTGTAGTTTTGACTCGCGTTATCCATGTGCGTTTCTGTCACGTAATAACGTTGGAGTTAAAGGTTGTCTGAAATCAGCACCGCAGTCCGAAGCTCCTTTCCTCCCCACCATGGTGTTCTGTTGACCCCATGAAAGGTCAACGAACAGCAGCTAGGAGCCATAATTAGATGTATTCAGATGGAGTTATGAATGTTGAAAGGAAGAATAAAAAGGTACGTTTGGTCTCTTTTAAACACATGGCCATAATCTTTTACAATATTATAGAACATCAGCATAGTTACGTAGGTGGGATTAGCGTGCTTTTCTTAATAGAGTTCCCCTACTCCACCTAGTGGTCTGGCACACTTCTGTTTTTGTTGTTGTGTTGAAGCTTTTTTAACTTGCTGTTGTTTTTGCTACTTGCAGCATTTTACCGCTATTTTCTGTGATTGCAACCTTTTTCATTTGCAGCGTGTTTCTGTTGTATTTGTGTGTTTTTTTTGTGTGTGTTTGTGTGTTGTTGAGTTTGCATCGTTCACGTGTCTGCAGCGCGTTTTAGCCATTTGTGGTTCATTCAGTTGCTACACGTTTGCCCCTGTTGGTCACCATACCATTAGGGCCATCTGATTCTCACAAATTATGTCCGATTACGAGTCCTGATGAAAACATTATGTGAGTTCCTGCTGTTTGACAATATTTATCAGGTGTATAATCACATTTTGTTACAATACACTGAGTGGAATTTAGAAGATGTATTCAAAACAACAACAGTATGATATGGCGAAGATTTGACATAACCAGCGATGCTTTCAGTGCTAGAAACAACAATTTAGCTGATTTCTCCACATCTTGCTCACTTTGAACTGTATGATTTAAACTTGAGATGTAAGCTGAAAAAGCTAAAAAAGTTAAAGAATGTCAGAAAACTTTTGATTTTTTTTTGTGGACAATCTTTCAAATCTTTAATCTCGGACTGCGTTACTCATGTCTAAATATTGAAATCATTCATCAATGTAATCACCATCTACACCCAGGTATTATAAAGTACTTTTTTGTGTTAGAATCCCACAGAAAGTGTGGATGCAGATTTTCTGGAAGTAGTTTTGCTAATCCTATTCAAATATCACAATAATAACTCAATGATACCATTACATAACCAGATGTTGTATTATGCCGACTCTCCGTTTGCACTGATAAAGAGCTACCTCATCATGCAGAATGGTTGAAGAGGTTCCAATTTCTAGTAATTGGATCTATTTTCTGAATGTTTTAGATAATTATCATTTGACCATTGAAGGGCACTCAGAGACTTTAAATGGAGTATTAAAACCTCATCCTAAAACAGTTTGGCAGTCATTTACTATGGAAGAATGGAGAGTGTGACGTATTTCCCTCTGTTCTGACAGAGTAGCAGACTGTACTTTTTATACCCTTCGTCCCAATGCATGCACACTGTACAACCATAAACAGCGCTCTTACTTCACCGAGAGAAAAGGATATGACATTCCCAAAAATTGTGACCTTCCTTTCATTTAGAAAAAAAAAAAAAAATTCTTAGAGAAAGAACATGTTCTTAAAATTAACCTATCTGGCTCTTGTTTTGTAACAATAAATTTGGTGTAACTCTGTCAACTAATAATAGGTCTTCTTTCTCTTTTAAATTTATTCTGATTCCACATTCTGGGAGGAAAAGATTTATTTTGATCACACAAGCAATTTACTCCGAAATTTAACACAACAAATAAGAAAACACTGTCCAGGTTTTTCAAAAACAACACAATGCAGTTCCTAGAAGGTGTATTCTCCAATAAATGTGTTAAAGTGAGCAGGACAATACAGCCAAAACTTTGAGTGACCATTCTATGTACCTGCGAGAAGCCAGCCAATCAGCTCAACAGCAGTAAAAGGAGATAAAACCTCTGAAAAGCTGTCTTACCCAGGATCATCCTGAATCCTTCCACTTCGGTTTCCCACGTTGTCTTCCCGTTTCACTCCTCTACTCCTCAGTCTGCTACAGGGATGACTCAAATCTTTGGCGCCCTACATTTCTGACTCTTAAAACCCAAGGTGGAAAGACCTAATCAGCATCACAACTTTCACTTTCTTAGCCCCTGCACCTAATCTCGTTCCCCTCTTTTGTTCTCTTCGTCCTTGCAAGAAGCTCCCTCTGCCTCTGATCTCGACACTTGGCTCAGCCAGCTGTTGACAGAGGAGAAAACTGAGCTGCAACAAAGCATGCGCTCAACCTACTGCAATAAAAGCCTGTAATTTATTCACTGTGATGCATTCACTCCTACGGGAGGAACACCGGAGAGATGGAGGCTCGCCTCACAGGAGGAACCTCTGCACTACAGCATGCCTCTCTCTGTCTCTCCCTCATATTTTGGGGTTGGGTATAACCTAAAGGCACCTTGCATTCCAGAGCTGTGATTGGCTGGAGGCGCAACCAATGAGAGGAGCCAGAGTTGAGCATTTACTTGTGGCGTTTGAATCAGGAGGCAGAGTGATAATGCGGCTGTCATTTTTGCTCTCTTTTTCTCTCTGTCACCATTTCTTTGCTGTTTACTACTGGCCATTTTTCATTCATGTTTCCTTGACTCACTGCACACCCATCCTCCGTTCACTCTCATCTCTCAGGCGCATCAATGCCTGGTCTGACAACATCCTCTCTCAGTATAGCCCTGGCTGTTTCCGCTGGTGTCTACCTGTCTTTACGCTATTAGGTCAGAGGTAAGCTTTGAAAAATATATAAAAAATAAAAAAACGCTGACAGAGTTCACAGAATGCTGTGTGAGGAGAACAGAAAGAGAGGCAGACACAAAGCGGCAACGCAGACTGACAGCTTCAGAGACTCAACGAAACATTGTGTGGAGGTGAGGAGAGATTGAGGTTAATATGAACTGACTCCTGCATGGACGTGTTGGGCGAGGAAATGTGGAGGATGTGGTGAAACAGCAGGAGGAAGAGAAACGCTGACAGCTGCTTGACAGTCGGAGGCAAAGGCGGCCGAATGAGCTCAAATATTCATCGCGTGCACATCTTTAGCGATATGTAGCAGAACAATGCAGCTTAATAAAAGCACAAAGCTGTGCTAATGGATGTTAAAACACTTTATAAAACTCCCCACATTATGCTGTCACAAAAGCTGTAGGTTTAGGTAGTATGGGAGTCATGCTGACAGCAAGTAAGTCCATTAAAATAACCAAGCAGAGCCTTGCAAACGGATTCCAACACTGAACTTTGTCACATTTTGTCATATTGCAACCATAAACTTTACTGTATTTCACTGGGATTTGTGACAGAGCGACACAATAAATGCATAAAGAAAAAGGATGAATGTCTTTCTTTTTTTTTCTTTTTACAAATAAAATCACTACAGGATGGAGTCCATTTGGCTTCAGCCCCATCGAGATTCCTTAATAGAAAGTCAAATGTCACCTAGTTAGTAAATTTAGTCCACGTTTGTGTAATTTAATCCCAGTATGAAGCTGTTCTGTGAAGACCTCAGTGGTTTGTTAGAAAAGGGCAGACAAGTTGTTGAGACGTTTGAAGCAGGGTCAGTTTATAAAACTATCCCTCATGCTATGAACCTCTCACAGAACACAGTTGAATCTATCGTCTGAAATGGAAAGAGTGTGACACAAGTGCAAATCTATAAAGGCATGGCCGTCCACCTGAACTGACAGGCCGGGCAAGGAGAGCATTCATCAGAGAAGCAACCAAGAAGTCACTCTGGAGGAGATCCACAGCTCAGGTGGGAGAATCTGTTGACAGCTACTATTCACGCTCTTTACAAATCTACTTGTTGTGCTTGACAAACGTGTGTAATTACGTTATCTCATCAGATGCTACTAAATCGTGTTTTGGAGAAAACGTACATTGTGCATCATGCTGAACCTACCACCCCTTGGTAAAACAGAGGTGTCTCCAGCTTGTCTTCAGCAGAGACAGAAAACGAGCTAAATACAGAGCCATCCTAAAATAACCTGATGCTGCAATAGACTAGAGGTGGACAACGACCCCAAGCACGCAATCAGAGAGTTGCAGCTAAAGCAAAGTCTACAAAATATCGGCTCCGTGAGACTAAATATTAATGCTTTTTTTTATGAAACTTGTTTATTTTCCTTCCACCTTACAGTTATGCACTACTGTGTGTTTGTGTATCATATGAATCGAAAATTTAAAACACCCTTTAGGCAAATGAGTGCATTTGAAAGGCTCTGGAACAGCTCTACGTCAACTCATCTGTTTAAGTCTGTGTGAACCTGGGACGGAGCTCATGAGCAAGTGCGATAAGGTTTCCTCATTAGTAGAGTCGGCCTGAATAATGCAGACAGGTGTATTGTTGTAGCCAATGGGCCAGGTGCTAATATGGCTGTCTGAGGGTGGAGGGTCAGACGCAGCATGACTTTAATGGATGTCGCCATGGGAGGATGAAACCAGACCACTGGGCTCACGTTACAAACAACCTCGCGTGTGTGTAGGAGTGTGTGGGTGTTGCTCCGTTGGGGGTTTATTGCTAAGTTTTATGATGTTTACAAGGCTGTTAATTATAAAAACTTGATGCAGGCCTTTCAATTTACACGGCACACGACACTGGGCTTTGAAACTTTAATAGGTTTTTATTATTCAAATATATGCAAAAGCAAATGTCATGGTCTGAGAGCTTCATCAAAGTTATAATGAAAGGCTCTTTGTGGTATTCTGCGGTCCACATTATGTAGTCCTCCAATGTTTGTTAAAGAGGTCACGACTTTTTAAAAGGTATCAGAAACAAATAAAAAAAATTATAATATATTTGCCGTGATTTACCCTAAATTTTACAATAATCTTAAATTCAAATGAGAGCATTGAGGAAACAACATCAGATTATTATTAATTTGGCTCAGTGGGTAGAGAAGGGGTTTCCAGCCTGGAGTTTGCATGTTCTCCCTGTTCATGCATGGGTCCTCTCCTGGTGACTATTAGGTTAAATGGTCTCTCTAAATTTCCCTTCGGCTTTATGTGTGTCCGTGGTTGTTTGGCCCGTGTGATTCATCATAGCCCATCGATGGTCTAGTGGCCTGTCCAAGGTGTGCCCTGCTTCTCTCCTAACGACTGCTGGAGACAGGCCATGCAATTTTGCAGGAATAAACGGGAACAGATGATGAATGGATGGCTAATTTGCATCCATGGCTTGTGAATACAACAGTAGAAGCTGGGAGTTATTGTTATTACCTTCTTATTGCCTTAATGTTGCCAGTTCATCCCTCAGTTTTGCATCCACTCACAGTAGCCATTACTGACTGGGCTGATAAGATTCTTTGCCCATGGTAGAAGGCAGGATTGGAAAAAGGGCCCCAAAAATGTATAGTAATATTGATAATAATAATCTACTGGTCTCGCTCCAAACAAGATTTCCATTGACATGTCAAAGAAAAGTGGGCATCCTGATGTGTTGCACATGGTCAAGTGTTTGAAAATTTAACTGTACGCCAATGCTGGGAGATGAAGCTGATTCAAGCTTTCAATTCAAGCCTGTTTCACAGTTTTTTTTAAAGACTCTGCATTGAATTTCATAATCTACAACTGAATTGACTTGAAACTATATCACTGAAAAATAAATTATTTAAGAGACAGTATGAGAATCATGATGCCTTTACTCTTCAATCTTAGATTTAGAGAAGCATGACAGCAGCAACATATAGATGGGTCAACACTGAACTTAATTATTCTACTCAAATCACAGATTCCTAAAAAACAAACCCATGGATAAGCCTTTTCTCAAAAAACTTTAACAATTAAGTCTGCTGATACACTCGCCCAGGTCCTGAAGCAGCAAATTGCTGATTATTCAACCACCACCTCCATGTGTGACTTTTTCGAATAGTTTACTGTTTATTGCTTGTTCGTTTGTTCTCAGGTTGTCAGCATTTCTGGCCAGGTATGAAGATTGTAAAGAGAATACATAAAAAAATGGATGGTTAAAATTTTTGGAAAGTGTTATTTATGTAAAATAAATCCAAACATTCTGAGTGAGGGTGTTCCGAATAATTTTTAGCCGTGCAGTCAGGAATATCTTTTTGTGACCTCCGCCATCCTCTCATTCCCTGTATCTGCCCCAAGAGACCATAACTGTGTCGACAGCCTTGTTAAACTAAATTTAGCTTTGGCCGTTAGCAGGGAGTCCAGATGAGAGTCTTGCCAGGGTTAAATGATGTCTTCATCAGATGAAACTCCCAAGGAAACAGCCTCGAGCAAGTGTTATGGTCAGCTACTAACAGGTTAAAGTGATCCACTATGTGGAGGAGATGAAAGGATCCTCCACGTCCTTTCTCATGTAACAGACAGCCTAGTTCTGGTCTTGGTGTTTTGGTTTTCTGACACAAAGCAAACCGATCCACAATTTAAACTGGGTTTAGTTTTTAATCTGAAGTGACAACTTGTGTGTCTCATGTTGGCAGAAATAAGATAAATTGTTCATTTCAATTATTGGAGAGGGTTTTTTAATATATAATTGATAGAGATAAACAGCAAACATGTTTCTTCTGAATGGAAATAATTTTAAAGTTGTCATGATTTTGAGGTGTTTGGTTACTGTTTTCATTTAGATTCTTGTTTTTCTCGTCATTCATTTGGTTCTAATTGTCTTGCCATACTCTTTTGTTTTTTGCTATTTAGGTTTTGCCACATAAATTAATTTCTCAATGTTAGATTTGTTAGATGGTTTTCCATTTTACTGCGGGGTTCTTTTTGTTTGTTTTGTTTTTTTGTTGTTTTTTTTTTACTTTTGGCCTAGTTGTTTCTTGCATTAATTTTTACTTGGAGTCTTGTGTTTGTATTTTCAGTCGTGTCCTTGTATATTCAGCCCACTGATGCTGGTTTCAGTTTCTGCCATAGCCCCAGCATATTAAACTTATTGAGTTCACCTGTTGCCTTTTCATCATAGTCATGCTTGCCACCTGTTTTACCTGCTATTTAAACTCCCATTTTTCATTAACTCCTTGCTGGATTATATTGTTGCTATGACACGAGCCTCAACTTTTGTCATGCCATGCCTGTCCACATCTATGTCTGCAATGTTCTGTAAGATTTTTGTTATTATTAAAGTGACTTTTACTCACCAAGCCACTTCTGCCTGCCTGTCTGCATTTGGGTCTTAACCCTAAGAAACACTCATCTGACAAAGATTTTACCTCATTACTTCAGATAAATTGTCAAAATACAAGTCAAAACAAGCAAAAAGCTGGCAAGCAACTATGAGATGATTTTTATTGCTGTAATGTAAACAGATGTGCTTCCATTGATTATTTAGAAGGCTAATATTTTAATATCTTTCAGATGTGCTTGCTTATTTTCTTTCAAACAACGTTCTTTGTTGAGTAACAATTATTTTATACCAAAGTTTATCCAAGGATTTGAATGATTATAGGTTTAACTATAGTTAAGTGTCAACAATATAAATTGTTTAGTAAATTACATTATTCATACTGTGTGCATTTTAATGGTTCATTTATTCAGGGCAAAAAACATGAAGTTGTTCTGAGTGCTTTAAATGAAAGAACTTAGTCTAAATCAAACTTTTTGATTGATCGCAGTGGTTAGATGTCATTGGAGAAAAATTAAGAACACCCTTTCTACTCCTAGGAAGAAGACACCTGCCCTAAATGTTTTACTCTTGTGAATAAACTTTCTTACTGTAGACTGATTTTTGATGACGCCAAATGGTTTTGAAATATCCTTTTAAGCCTCCCAGATTATTATTTATCCAAGTTCACTGCTGGTTTTTCTTTCCATCTTGGCGTTGTGCCGACACCCTTTTATGCCCCAGAGCAGCAAACTGCCAAAACTCAGGCTTTTATGAAGGTTCTCACACTTGGTGAAGCTGATTCGTGTGGTTTTATACATTTGAGGTTAGATTTAAATCAAATCATTTTAATAATTTCCTGATACATGAAAGGGCGTATTTTCTTTTTCCATAGCTGTGTTCAGTACAGTGTGAATTAAGTGAGCAAAATATGAAAATCAAGTCAAAATGCTTTTAATGCCAAAAGAAGCTTAGACTGATCTTTGAGTTTAAAAACTAGAGCGTAATAAATAGATAGGTAGTATCACCTATGTTATGAACAAAATTAAGACAACAGGGATCCACAGGTAAGAATTTGATGGTATTAGCTGAATCACAATGATATGATGTGGATTTATCTGTGTAGGAACTTGATTTATTTGCCTTGTAACGTGCCTTGAGAAAACCTTGTGTTGTATATTTGGATTTTGTTGTTAATTTTATCCAAAAACAACAACATAGCATTATAATTTCTACAAATACATAAAAGGAAAACAAAAATTATTTGGGTTAAACAGAAGATGATAAACCACAAACCTCACCTCCTGTAAATGAACATCAATTGTCACATCTCTGATTTCCATTTACATAAACCCCTGACAACCTCATACACAATTCTTCTAAACAAGAGAGATTTTACTTTCCTAAATCAGATTAACCAATAAATCACATTTCTAGAGGGCGACTAAACACTGCTGATTTAAAAAGTACACAGTTATGCATAAGGTTTCCCTGTTTTAGCTAAAAGTCTCTCTTTTTTTCCTTTTTTACATCAGGAGTGCACACACAGGTTGAAATTCCTGTGTCTGAAGTTTCAGCCAGCTACACGTCTTCCTCAGGCAGAATGCTATCATTGAATTGCAGTTTTTATTGACTTTTTGTTTCCACCACCTGGGGCTTTGTGTGCGCACATGATATTTCTGCTGTAAAGCTGATGGATGGACAGATGTGATGTCAGTATAGAACAGTGGCGCTCAAAAGTATTAATACTCCTTGGTATTTTTCACAGTTTGTAACCGTACAACCACAACTTTCATTGCATTTCATTGGGATTTCCTATGACAGACCAACACAAGTGAACGCATATTTTTGAAGAGGAAGGATGGGTTTAATTTATTTTCCACATAAAAATCTGAAAAGTGCCACATTCATTTCTGTTCAGCTCTGCTAAGTTAATACTAGAACAAGCTTTTGCTGCTTTTACAACTGGAGGTGGTTTTGGGTATGTGTCTATCAGCTTCGCACATCTAAAGTCTGAAAAGTTTGCCTGTTCTCTTTCAAAATAACTCCAGTGCCGTCAGGTTGGGTGAAGACAGTCCATGCATATCAGCTGTCATGTCTTGCAAAACATTCAATTTAGGTCTGGACTACGACTGGGTCAATTTTAGCAAATAAATACACTAATTATTCCATTGTAGCGCTGGTTAAATGTTCCTCTCGGCTCTGAACAGCTTCACTGTCTCTGCTAAAGAAAAGCATCCCCACAGCATGACTCTTCCACCAGCAACATATACGATGAGGCAGACCATTGTATACAGATGAAACTTGCTCTCCCTGTATCCCACTCCTTTCCTACATCACTCCTTCTACTGAACCATACCCCTTCGTCAGAACTCGATTAACGGGTCAGGCTTGTGTTACACTTATTGCCGATGTTACGTATGATTGTCCTAACTTTCATCAAAGCATATAAGCCTTTACAGCCCTCTCTGTCCCTTGCTCTTTGATTATGTTCAGACTAAGGCAATTATGGGAGGACTCCATCTAGCCTCTCAGCTCTTTTTAAAGTGATCAAAGGACAAGTATACTCCAACTCGCAGGAGCTTTTTCTTAATTCTCAGTGCGCAGTTATAACCTTACCTGAGCTCCACATTGGCTGCCTCAGTTCTTCACGTTGTTCAAGATGATTTAGATCCGTTCTTTAAAAGTCCCAAAGTCAGTCCGTCAGCCAGCATAAAGTAGCATGGATATGTCCGTGTCGAGTGGCGCAAAGAAAGTATTCTCACGTTATTTTGGGGAGATAAATCATGTAGCGCTCAGCCACATGAATGCAGATCTTCCACCAGTCAGCTAGGGAGCGTGGAGGGAAATGCTCTGTGCAGGCAGCCACATGCCTTCAGTGGAGCCACATCAAACAACAAGCATCTGCATGTTCATCTTCCTTTTACCCAATTTATCCTCCTTTTTCTAGTTTGTTTTAAATCCCTTTAAGGATCTATGTGTATTTCCCTCCTTGTTTTCCCTTTATGCCGTCACCTCCTTCCTAGGGTTGAAGGAAACGAGCGCACAACATTCCTGGCTAATTCTGCTTCTTAGGACAGGGGAACCTAATATGTGAGGACAACTGTGTTAGGGGGGAGATACAGGCAGAGGGAGAGAGAGAGAGAATAAGGGGAAGGAGGGGCAGGACGAAGGAGGGAAAACCCAGCAACGGATGACAGATCAAAGAAAATAAGAATTGCAGACTGGGTGCTGTGGAGAAAAGGGAGGATGTTGAGTGGCTGAAACTAGACTTAAGGATTCCAGTTGAATCTATTTATTTGGTAAATAAAAAGATACATTGCAAGCAGTGATACTTTGTATGAGTTTCTTGACAAATTGCTGCCAAAAAGGTTTTAAATATCAGATTTAATGCATTTTTTTGGTGACGGTGATGTGACTTTTCTTCACATAAAGTTGTAGAAACTGAAGCTAACCCCCATGCAACTCTCAAATGTGTTTGAAATAGAGCCTACAATATGGAAACATGGTGCACTGTCTGCAACATGTGTAAAAGACCTTAATGAAGATCAGCACAAGAAACTGGAGTCTAAGTTAATCTAAAACACATAAAAGCATTGATGAAAATGAAATGCATTGGTTGGACACTACCACAGTCCCCACAACCTTTGCAAACACGATACCCGTGGCAGCTCTACGTCCCCACATGTCAATTCCTCCTTGCTGCCGGTTAAGGTGTAGATTCAGATCAGATATCTGAAATGTGCTTGCGAGTGTCATTTTAAAGAGGTAGGCAAGTACTGCGCGGAGGAGCAGGAGACTGCAGGAGAGGGCTGAGGTAAAGCTGACGCGTGGTCCAATGTCGAGTAAATGTCAGTCTAATTCTGATGTGGAGGTCGGCTGAGCTCCACTCTGTCTCGTCAAAGTCAAAGAGCGGGTTGGGTTTAATCTCATAGAAATATAAACATTCAATAAAGGAATTTTAAAAATAAGTTGTGAGTATGTAAAGTAAACAGCGATAAAACAAGTGCCCACTCGGATATGGTAAGGTCCCATTGCACTTCTGAAGATTTAGGCTCATACCCCAGTTTACTTTCAAGCATACTACCTCACTTCTTTTCCATTTGTATAAAGCAAACTCCCAGAAAGCAGGCGCACCACCACCTCCTGGCAACATGCCATGAAGAGGTTAGGTTCAGGGGCAGTAAGGAAGGACAGCAAACTGGAGTCGTAAGCACATTTCATCAGGGGATAGAGTTACACACTAACACACGGACACACAAATTTGTGTCTCCATCACTTAAAAACACATTACATGCACTTGCATAAATTTCCCAGACTCTTACCCAGCCATTTGCATAACTCTGTCCGTGAACCAGACGGCTGACGCGTTCCAGTAAGAAAGCTCACATGATCCTCATTTTATGTTCTTGACTTTGAGTACCAGTAGATTTTTGTCATTGCTGAAAGTCTTGAGAAGAACCCAAGTGCAGACAGTGAAGTGTCAGACAGTTCTTTAATAATGAAAATGGAGACTTACAAAACAGTGTGGCAGGACTTGAAGCACGGGCGGAGAAACAAGCAGACGTGACGGAGAACGGTAGGACATGACAGCTGAACGGAAATGCAAAGAAACTATCAAACCAAGGGGAAAATCTAACAGAGATGTAACAGGAAATAACCAAGAATAAACAGAGAAGAGAATAAAAATAAGTAAAATACTAAACCTAAATGAATAAAGTAACAAAGCAACAATTAGAGGATGTAAACAACCGAAAATGATGGCAACAGAAACACAACACAAACCCAAAATCTAACAACCAAGGATCGTGACAATTTCAGGATTCATTTTAAAATTCTCACATTAACAGACAGGCTCAAGATTATTTCTCTAATCTTCTCACAAAATATACTGCTGCCCTCTTTCTTTGTCCAAGGCATCTAAATCTTCTAACTGTTCCACGGACTGGACTTAAAGGGGACATATCATGCTTTTTAACGCCTTCCTTTTCACATTGAAATCATTCAGATGTGGTCTATGTAAAGTAGAACTGCAATGCTTTGCCGTTATTGTTGCTCACAGGCTTTTTTTACCCTGTTCTGAGATGTATCTGAGAAACTAATTTTGGTACCGTCTCTTTAAATCTAATGAAGGCACTTCACACCCCTCCCCCCTCCAGGTCCCAGTGAGTACCACTCCACCCTATTCAGGCATTTTTGTAGTATGCTGGGGGACGGTGTAATGAATTGTGCAGGTTAATACTCCTAACAACAGAACATTCTAACTTATACACTTGTAGCTTTGGCTTCCTTGTGCTTGTGCTAAAACAACCACTGTGAGACATAAAAAAATATGAACCAAGCAGAATGTTTATTGCACACACTTGTCCCTATCAAATAAATAAAACTAACAAGACATTTACACACCACCTGGACAAATTACATTCAACATTTCTACACTCCTAGAATCCTGAAATCTAGTACACAACAAAATGTATTTAAGGCCTAAAAAAAGTGGATATTGCTAATGTTCCCTTTAAGACCAAGCTTTTCCGTCCTAGGCGCCACGGCTGTGGAGCAGTCCACCTCGACAGCTATGTTTAGTTGACTCTGTGGACTCTTAAAATGCAGTTAAAAAGTTCTTGTTTAAACACGCTTTCTGTTGAATGTTTAGTCTCATTGTGTGTTATTTTATCTGGTTTATCAGCACTCATTCTAATAGTTATTTTAATTGTTTCTGTATAGCACTTTTCAATAGTTTTGTCAATTTGTGAAAGACGTTTCATAAATAAACTTTACTTGCTTCCAATTTAATGTTGCACGAACTTGTTTTGTGACTAAAGGGGAGAAGGGTTTAAAATAGGCTTGTGAACACATTTATATCCTAACAGCAGTATTGGTGTAAAGACATCTGACCACCTTGCGCTCTCTAAACAATTTGTTTCTCTCTCTGAGCCATAAAGCTTTTACATGAATGCTCTACATAACATCTGCAGGGAAATGCAGGACGCTGCATTCCTCTGTGTCTCTGATCTATATATGGCTCAGCAATGTTTACGCCCTCCAAACGCAGCGCCGTGACATAACTTCTGTCAAATAAATGGCAGCTGAACACACATGATGTGCTGATAAATCTTTTATTGTTCTGTCTTTCTATGTATGTAAATCAGCATTTGTATTTGATTGGTAATATATATTGAACGGGAGATTGATACAATTTGAATGATGGCCCCTTTTTCAGGGCCTTTAATTCCTCTAAAGTTGAAGGATTTCAAAAAGTCTGAGCAAATTCACAACTAATGTTATACTTAGTCAGTGCTAAAATAAGATACAGTATGTTATGTTGCATTAGCATTGCATTGTCTTGCTTTCCTGGCAATATATGAATATTTGCAAGTGAAACCTTAATCTTTTCAGATATATTAGCCATTGTACTAAGGCTAAGCAATACTGAAAACCACGGAACTGCTGATGTTCAGTTGCTCTAATATGGACTTTATAGGCCTGAGAAAAAAACGATTGCAAGGCTCCACCGAGTTTACCCAAAGACAGAAAGGCAAAATGGGGTTTCATACATATTCTGGGAAAGTCTAATAACATCACATCAAAAAGGAAAGCGTTCTCCTAACTTAGAATTAGTAGTTTATTAATATAAAGGTGCCGCTGCACCCACTGGGAGGCGCCATGTTGTGCCGTTATTTCTGATTTCAGTAGCCGAAAGGGGACAAACACGTCTTCCCTATCTGCGTTGAAGATGTGTTGTTGGTGGAGGAGGAGTAAAAAACAAACAGACGACCGTAGATCATTCTAATTACCGTTTTCTGTTGAAATCGAGGCTCATTCATACTCTTTGTCCAGTGAAAGGGAAGAGGAAGTAACCGAGAAAAGAAAAAGTAGTAATAACCAGGAGAAATGAGAGTCTATATCGGCGCAGCTATTATTACCAGGTGGAGATAATTCATGAAGGAGCGGGGATTTAAAATGGATGGAGGTTGCAGGCTTTCTGCTGGACAGCAGGTAAGTTAATTCAATGTAACGTTGAAGTTTATTTTGACTTTATGATAGAAACAGGGCTGTGTGGTCCAGCAGCCACTCTGTCCTCCCGGCAGACAGAGATGGCTCGGCTGTTCGTCTCCCTCTATGTGTGTGTGTACTGGTAGTGGCGGAGGAATATAAGCCGTTCACTATAGTACAGCACCAAGATCTCTTTTGTAGTCGCTTTTTTGGACCCCAGATAGGCAACTGCACGTTCAGAAACAAGTCCAAAAAAACCGTGACGCACAGAATTTATAAGCGACTTTAGAAAAAAACAAGCGGACTTGGCAACAGTGCCAAAAAACATTCTACATGATGACATTAGCTATTAGCAGTAGCTAATAGATGGAGGATATGTTGACAATGTCACGTTTATGATACGCCGCTGCTTCTGTAGTAGTTATTATGCACTTAACAGCGAGATCGTTTGTAATTAATTTAGCCAGTATGAAAATCTTACACACTGGGGCTTTAACTTTAGTGTCCCAGCTTAAGACAGAGACGATGTCCCTGCAGAGGACAGACAGTGTCATTTGACAGTCGGTGTCTCAAAGAGAATCATAGTTCTCTTTGTTGCTTTTCGTGATCTTTGAATGTTATTTGGTAGCCAAAAAATAACTTACCCACTATGCAATACACAACCTGAAATCTGCAGCTCACTTATTCACAAGTAGAAACAGCATAAAAACATTCAGCCAACATATACTTCAGGGTGGGGGTTTCATCTTGATCTCCTGTGTCATCTAAAAATACAAAATTTAAAATTTTAGACACTAGATAGAAAAAAAATATTTTATTGTTTTGTTGTTGTTGTTTTACAAAGAAATATTCTCCTGTACATACTGCTCCTGTTCTTACCACCCCCACCCCCCCTAAATAATGACTTTTCTGTTATAGATTATATATTGCAACCAAGTTTGGCATGTTGGCCAGACTTTGTCCTGACTTTGCTTTGTAGGTTCTCTTTCTATCCCTGAGTATCAGAACCTGCCTCTGTTACTGGAGGCTTCTAGGGGAAGTAGTCGTCTGGAGGGCTTGGTCAGCCAATCAGAACCAGACTTCAGAAGGTCAGCCAATAGGCAAAACATGATCTTTTATTTCTTTTTTTTTATTACATTATTAAACATTTACATTAGAAAAAAGAAAAAAATCATTGTGGAGACAATATGTCACACCAGCAGCTGTTTATATTAAGCTTTTGAATTTGTAATCATTCAATTGAAAAAGTAAGTTTAGATTTCAGGAAGTCACACATTAATTTGCATTTAAAGCCAGTTATTGATTTTAAGGGGCTAGCAAATGTGTAAAAATAATCAATAAAAAATAAACAACACTTCAGGGTCATAAAAATATTAGTATTCTGAAAATGCATGGTGTCAAATAAAACATTGCTAATAATCGTAAAGGGCCGTCAAGAATATTTTTAGGGGTTATACAGTAAAGCAGATTTAAATAGCATGTTCTTTAACAATAAAGTATCAACCATCATACTTTTGATCTCTTTTCCACTTGATCAATAGAAAGCTGGTACTCAAATGTTTTCAAAGACTTGTCAGTCTATCCAGAAAATGTTAAATATGCTCATAAAAAACTCAAATTACCTTTAAATGCACAACGTAATCTTCTAGATGTTTCACACGTAAAAGAGAATAACTAACACAACATTTGGCGCCAATATCTCTCATCATTTCAGCTACCCACGACATTCAACTGAAATGACCCCTTCTTCCTCAAACTCTGGCTTCTTTTTGTTTTTTCTTTCTTTTTTTCCCTGCAGTGTTTTTCCGTTCTCCGAGTATGTCTCTGCTCCTGGAGAGCACCGCATGGTTACGCTCATTGCTTTTTTTTCCACCTCAAGGATAAAAGCGCGCCGACCACATCCCTCTTTCCCCGTTAGCCTATGCGCATCAGCGCTGCCTTTGAAGATTTAATCAGTCAGATTTCCTTGATTAATCCCGCTTCGTGTACTTTCACAGTAAATAATTACAGATATGATTGCTCGCAGGATAGAGAGGGCAGCGTGGAGATTTCCGATGGAGCACAGTCCCCAGGTATCTTCATTAGCCTGATTATTCTGATCCAAACAAACTCCATCACCCAGTTTACATGCAAATAGGTTAATTTCATACCAGAACCCCACCCCCTCTCTCTGCTGGCACGTCGTGTTTAATGCTTTATATCACCAAAGATATCTTTTGTTGAATCCGTGTTTGTATGAATAAAATGTTGGGGATACAGACCTATAAACATATCTTTGTGAAATATTTAATCTGCACGCTTGGATTTTTCAACAGACCATGTTTAACAGCTGACTGAATATTGAGAGCTCATGATGCCTCTGTACAAAGACCAGTGC
Source organism: Fundulus diaphanus (assembly GCA_037039145.1). Lineage (NCBI taxonomy): Eukaryota > Metazoa > Chordata > Actinopteri > Cyprinodontiformes > Fundulidae > Fundulus > Fundulus diaphanus. The sequence continues at coordinate 28,501,342 of CM073126.1, forward strand.
TTCAGGAAGTTGTCTAGTGGTGACACCTAGTGGTCAAAGTCTTCACCTCTCTTCCACTTGATGAATTAATCTGCATTTACAGCATCAGCCACTTGGAGGCAGCGCATTTCTTCCTTTTTATTGAAAAACTGAACCTGACAAAATATATTTTTTTAACATATGCTGACCCCCTTCCCCATGTTTTTATAAAGTATTTTTTTTTGCTCCGTCAGATGCTCTGTTGTTGTGTATCAGTAAGCATGAAGAGAAGGGCTGACTGCCCCTCTTCCATCAGGATTAGTGAATTAATGGAAACGTTCAGACACTGAGCCCTGATCATCAGCTTAATGGTGTTTTATCCCAAACAGCACATCCGACAGTGTGTGCGTGACGCGTGAATGTAAGATGAACATGTCAGACAAACCTGGGCGTACTGCAATACATGCAGCCGGCAAACAGACGCTTCAAGCCCTGTAAAGATGTATAAAAATCCTTAAATATATATAGTCATCTTTCACAGCTGCAGCATAATCTGAAAAATAAATTTTTAGAAAAAGTGCAAATGAAAACCCCAGCTTGAGAAACTGTTTTAAACCAAACAGTTGGTGGCACAGTCGCTCATACCCTTAAAATGCCAGATAAAATAAATGTGATTGAAGACTTTTTTATATTCTACTTTACTTCGTTAAGTAGATGCAAAATTTCAGTAATCCATGACAATGTGTTTCCCCTTAGAAATAAATCTGGCGTGACACAGAGGCCCACTCCTTTTAGACACTGACCACTAGAGTGGATGAGGACCCAGGTTAACCCACATTATATTACCACCAAAGCACAGTGAGCAGGGTGGGAATAGAGGTAAAGAAAACAAAAATCAAGCTCACTGTTAGAGCACTGCAGCAAACACTGCCTTCTTGGGGTCACTGTCATGAAGTGCTGAATCGGAGCCAAGTACAGACAGGGAAAGGGTAGCAAGAAGTTGAGGCAAATAAGAAGCAAGGAAAAGGCTTCAGAGAACTGAGGAATAAACTGAGAGGAAACAGTGAAGCAACTGGAGCACAGGGACCTAAATCCCACGGGAAGCCTGTGGGCTGCGCTGAAGATGAGAAGAAGCAGGACTCTGAATGATCTACAGAGACTGAGCAAAGAGGAATAGCCAAAGGTTTCTATTAGCGCCAACCTCATGAAATGTGAGAGAAGAAGACCAAGTGTTGTCCTGTTCACACACAGGGTTGTACAAAGTATCAATAGCAGGACTACCGACTACCGTGCCAACAGTGATTTTGTCAGAAAGAATTAAAGGTTGAATGTTTCTCTTTCTTAATGTGAGGCCATCCCAGTAAAAAGTTCATTTATTTTAAATCTCTTTATTCATCTTTACCCACAATTTCTGTCACAATCTCCAGATGTTTAGATCTTGATTTTCTTCTGTGTATGTTTTTTGAACGTGTCTCTATGTTCCTCGGGTCGTGCTTTTTTTAGTTATTTCCCCATGCTTATTGGTTGTGTTGAAAATCTATCTTTTCCACAGTTTCTAAGGCAACGCCCTGTTGGTACCGTGTAATGCGGTTCCTTGGCAGCAAGGCCCCAGTAAATCGTCTCCCCTGAAATGTTTGTGATGTTTTGTCTTGGCGGTTGTACTGAAACAGCAATTTCCCTCTGGGATTATTAAAGTATGTCTGATTCTGATTCTGATTATTATTCTTAGGTGTTGGAGTTTTCGGATTTCTCAATGTTTCTTTTGTTTCTCGTTTATATTTTTCAGCTGCTCCCATTTTAGTTCATTCTTTTGTGGGTTATGTTCTCAGTTCATTCTGTGTTCATTTTGTAATATTCCCTTTAGCCCATTAGCTCATCTGTTCCTTATCTCCTCCTGATTACCTTCGCCTGTGTCTGCCTCACTTTTCTCCACCCCACCTCAGTATATATTCTCTTCTCTCTGTTCCTCACTGGTTTCTTTTATTGACCTCATGCTCCCTGTCACTCCGTTTCTTTTTTCCATGCCCAATGTCCTTTCTCATAAATTAATTTGTAATTGTAATTTGTAAATGTGTTTTTTCCTTTTTTAATTTTATTTTTGAGTCGTTAATAAATCTTTGCTTCCATCATGCAGCTTCCCAGCTCCTGTCTGGACGTTGGTCCTGCTAAAACCTCACAGTTGATTACACTTTGAAGTTATAAATGAAGGCATCATGAAGAAAATGGAAACATTTTGATTCTGGAAAAAAAAATATTTTAAAGATGTCTAAATTATGAAGAATATCCCTGACAATTGTGTTTTTTTCACCACAAAGGTTTGGGGGGCATCCATTTAAATCTTCTTAAGTATTTGCCAATGAATGTAGATATCAGACATGTTACTGTTGATTGTTCAAAATTACTCAAAAATGAAAGATCTGCATTGTAACCAAAATATTCTATGCCCATTCAGCAAAGATTAAAAGTCATAGATGTCAAGGGTTGAAAACATTTATAGGGAATCCAGTCCTTTTTGATTTATTTCTTTTACAAAAGTTTTTCTGCTCTAAAGACAACTCTCTATCAAATCCTTAATTTATTACGTGATCATGCGGAGCCAAATGTCTTGTCTGTGAGTGTCTGTATGTCCAGTGACCAGAGATTACCTTCCTTTGTTATTCATCCTGTCCCTTCAGCATAGTCCCTGCTTTATTTCCCCCTGCTGTACAAATACACTCTCACACACAGAAGCTTATACTAATCCTTGTGAAAACAAAGCGATATATTTCTCCCAGCACAGATCAGGAGTGGGATGTTCATCAGTGTGTTTATCAGGATTAGGAAAATGTCTCCCATAATACAACCTCTAACATCATACTTACAAATCTCCGCTCTAAAACGGTGAGATGCTGGAGCGCTGCACGGGAATACAAAGGAAATCATGACAAATTGTGACGATACAATGAGAGACCATTCTCATCAATGAGCCCTGACCCAATGTGGCCTTGTGACCTCTTTAATTGACCTCTCTGTGGGTGGTCATCTATACTGACCAACACCAGAATACACTGCTCTCAGATCAGATCTGTTGTTTCTTTCTCTGGCTCAGTCTGTGTCTGCGTAAAGTCAATTGTATTCATCTGAGTATTTAGTTTGTGGTCTGATGTCAGGAAGGGGATTATGCTGACCCGGAGTTGGTAAGGAGGAAAGTCTGCACAGGCGGGGTAGACACGTTAATCATAAAATCTTTATCTTACAATCCAGCCTCACGCATCCAGGCTTCATTAAGAGACAGCCCTGGGATTAAGGCAGCTAAACCGCAGAAAGCTGCAGGGAAAAATGAAAGCGTAAATGGGATACATCTGTCTGTCTGCTTGTCTAGCGGCCCGACCGACCGCCTGCCCGTCTGTCTGTCTGTCTATTCTAAGTGCGCTGATGACCAAAGGCAACACTGAAGCTTTGGCAACTTATGTATTCTTCTCATGTTTCTCCTTCCTGATGTTGCTGTCACTTGGAATGGCTAAATCTATCACTACTGCTTTGTGTGCCACCATAATGTCTTTACATCCGAGCCGGGTGTTGGGCTGCTTCAGTGGGGTCTTTGGACCGCCTGCATCTTGGTTCCTCTCTGAGGTGGTAGTGCCTGGTTCTCTGCTGAGAGCCTGATTGTACAGCCACGATGAGTCCCTCTGTCTTTCAGTCCAGCCTTCTCTATTCATTGGTAAACATTTTAATATCGTCCACGTCTTCAGTCTGTTGGTGGTATGTACTATACAGAGGCATGTCTCTATATAATGGTCCCGTTTCATACATTTGTTCATTGTTTAGGACCATTTTCTTCCTAAGTCCTGGATCTTTGCTGTTTTCATCCTGGACAGTGGCTTTGACACTCAGAGGAGCTCTGCCTCCCTCCATATCTGTAAATGAATGTGTAAGCATTTATGAATAGGGAGCGGTAAGACTTGATATGCAAGCAATTAGAGTTTTCAGTATTAATAAAAATTGCTGTATAGGTTAAATCCATATACTGTTAACAAAGTAAGAACTATTTAGCAACACTGACAAGAAGAATTCTTTGATTCAAGGATGGATGTTTGAGGCTATCAAACATCCATCCATTCATCCTTTCACACTGACACCGAAGAGCAATTTAGAGTAACAAATGAAGCTAACATGCATTTTTTTTAACTGTGAGAGGAAGCTGCAATACTCGGACAGAACCCACACATGCACAGGAAGAACATGCAAACTCCATGCAGAAACAAATCCTGGATCTTCTTGCTGCAAAACAACAGTGCAATCAACTGTTCCACCGTGCAGCCCCACTTTCAAACATAAAAACACAAAACTAGCTACCAAGCACGGTAATGGCAGCATCATGCTTAGAGTTTGTTTTTGCTGGCACTGGTATGAATGCATTTCCCCTCTAGATTCTTCTACTTCCTCTTAAATCAGCAATTAGATGGTTTAAAACATGGACATTATTGGATGTTCCAACAGAACCATAAACGCACACACACATTAGAACTGGTTTAAAATAAATGACGCGGCTAATATTAATTTCATTGATCTCAACTCTATTAAAGTTTTATATGTGCTTAAGAATCAGGTTTATGCCCAGAAAATACCCAGTTTAAATGAGCTTTAATACTTCAAATGAGAATAGTGTTCCAATTATCAATCAGAATTATGCCAGAATCTTGTTGAGGTGGTGTAGGTCCAAATTACTATTTCACATTTATCCAGATATTAGTGGGAGTGCAAACTCTCAATGGACGTGTGTGGATTACTGGAAATCCAAAAGAAATTGATACTTGTGTGCCCAGCTTTTGCCCTTAAAACATTGAGGTTGGATGTATGCTTGTATTATTGGTGTAATATTATTGCATACCACAACTTTTAAATAAGTCTTTGAAAGCCAAAACTTAACAAGGAACAATGCTAAAATTACTGTGTGTATATCTATCAATTAAAGACGCAAAGAGTTGATACATTTTCAAAAATATTTTAATAACACAATTTTCCAAGAAGTCTAATACGTAACACAAATCCAACGGAAAAAAATGGCTACTTTGTCAACCTGAGAATTGTATGGTTTTCTTCTTTCAATATCTACAAAAAAATCAAGTACCTCATGTTCACAAATCAATCTCTTGATGTGTTTTTAGTGCAAAACATCAAACAAAACACAAGAAAGGACACTGGACACAAAGGAGATCGACTAAGCAAACAAATAAAAGCATATATGCAAGTAAAAAACAAACTCCATGTACTCTGGATTAAATTAAAGAATAAATAAAAGTAATTTATGCAGCAGATCTTATGTCACCAAAGCAAAACTTAGAAGTGCTTACTGTACAGTACCAGAACGTCTGGTCAAAGCAACAGCTGTGAGGACCTGGCTGGTCCTTTGATCATTTGGTAATCAGTTTGGAAGATAATGTATTGGTTTCAGTCAAGTTTCTAATAATACAATAACAATATTGAGCAGTGCTAATCTACTGTGCAAATCTACCTTGTGTTTATGAAAATCTACAGTTCTCCAAGCGGTTCTTTATGAAGAGATCCCTCAGTCTTAAAATCCAGATCAAGGGATTCATTATTTGGACTCAGTCAGGTTGAAGTGATAATGAAATGGCTTATTCAACTCATCTCAGTCTCTGTAGACCGGGGTTATCTGTCTCGGGACCATGTGCAGCGGGTGGTAGGAGTCATATGGACCCTCTAAGTGAACATCATAGCTGGTCTGAGTGTGGTGGAGAACCTGGTCCACATGGGAGGGGGAGTACTGATGTGGGGGCAGTGGGTAGTGGGGGGAAGGCTCCTGTTTGGGCACCATGTTACTGCTGATGCTCAGAGGTGGTGTAGGCGGGCCGTCATATGGAGGGGTTCCCACACTTACAGAATTATACTCCTGCGGCGAGTGATTCTCGGTCTGTCTTCCTTTCATTGCTCTCAGGTGGAGCATGTGAGCCGTGTCGTAGGTGCCGTAAGGGGGGCTTGGCAGGCCTGGAGAGGTGTATCCCACCATCCCACCCAGAGCATTAGGTGGTGGATGAACTCCAAGCCTGTCTTCAGGTCTCATCCCAGCAGCAGGACCGGATCCTATCTGTAAACATCCAGCAACCAGGTTGGTTGTTGGCTGAGAAAGCCCTTTACACAGGGTCTCCATGAAAGCCCTGCTCTCGGTGGAAAGCCCTCCCTCCAGGGCCTCGGACAAAGCGCAGATGTAGTTGCGGGCCAGTCGCAGCGTCTCAATCTTGGACAGTTTCTGCGTTTTGGAGTGACAGGGCATGATGCTGCGAAGGTTCTCCAGAGCATCATTTAGGCCATGCATGCGCGAGCGTTCCCGGGCATTTGCTTTTATACGTCTGGCGCGGAAACGCTCCTGCCGGGCTTTGGTCATTCGCTTTTTCTTGGGCCCACGTCTCCTGGATTCATTTTCATCCTCCTGTCCCTCTTCTCCATCCTCCTCGTCTTCCTCTGCATCTTCACTCCCCATCTCTCTGGTCTGCTGGCACAGTCCGCCCGCGCCGTAGTGGTGTGGTGGGACTGAGGTGCTCCCATCAGGTGAGCTCACATCTCCATCCATCCACTGCAGGGGGCTGGTGACCTCCTCTCCCTCTGCTAGTCTTGCATATGGCTTAATCATCATGGCTTTCTGCAAACAAAAGCTTTGTCAACCACACGTGCTTTTTCAAAAGTTTACAAAATAAAACATTTTATGCCAAAGTTATTAAATCACACTAAACCTTTGCTGTTAGAGGTCCGTTAGGATTACCAAGATCATTTATATTTACTAAATGCCTGAACATAATGGAGAAATCATTTGTTGCTTTCTTGCTTCAACATTTGCACATGTTCTTTTCCTCAAGGCATCCACTTTATAAATCGTACCAGTCCATGCTTAGGCAAAGCACCCCAACAACAGGATGCTTCCACTCCTACACTTCTCAGCTGGGATGTGTTCTTAGGTTTGAGAAGTTCCCCATATGTACTCCAAATGTAACAATGTTCTTTATGACCATGCATTTTCATCAGACCACAGGACATTTTTCCAAAGGTTAAAGTCTTTGTCCCCGAGTGCAGCTGCAAACTGTAATTTGGCTTTACTTTTGGAGTAAAGGCTTCTTCCATTGCCTGCTATTGGATGCTATTCAGCCGCCCTTTAACCTTATTGTGCATTAACCTGTCAGAAGCTTACAAAGTCACGGCATCATGATCTTTGCTTTCCTAAATTATTCAAAGGCATAGCAACCTTAGCCTATGCAAACTTCTGAATTTGAAGTATAAAAATTATTTTTATACAAATTTTCAGTTAGACTAATTAATAATAAGACTAATTTTGTCAATCCAAACTGACCTGAAATAGGAAAAGGTTTGGCTGGTTTAATGTCAGACAGGGAGGAAATAAATGGCTGTCTTTTATCCAGTGTATCAACATTTCTGGTTGCATTCAGGTTTGTGAATCAAGGTATTTAATTGAGAATCACATCCAAGGTCAGTTAATTGCAATGTCTAACCTATGCAGTTAGAATATTGGTCATTTTCTGGCAGATGATTTTCTCTTCAACATAATTTTTCTTAGAACTCCAACCACTAGGTTAATACCACAAGCTTATATAGATCTTGTTGATTGTTCCAGGAAAGACCTTTTTTCAGAGTCCAATTCTGTTTTCACAACCAAATACCAAAGATAATGATGCCAGCAGATAAGTGACTGAAAAGCTTTTGCAGACAATTTGATTTGAGTTCAAAGGCAATGCATTTATTGGAAACTGTTTGCCTGTGTGGATCATACATACTAAAAAAATACAGTTTATAACATATGATGCATTGCACTTGTTTACATTTTTTTTACTTTTTTTTAAAAAAAAAATTTTTTTTTATTTGCAGCTTTACAATACAATTTGAAGTCCCTTATACACCATTTTGTTACCAGCTTGAAATTAATTTAACAAATAAGGACTTTTTCTTTCTCTCATTAAACAAGAAGTTTTTTTTGAAGAAGCTTTTGATAAGATAGTATTAGATGTTTATTCGTTATTGCACACTGTTGTTAGCGTTACAGCGACATTGTAATGGCTCCCGGACAAAGAAATAAAATGACAAAATGATTATAAATTAAGCAAAAATAAGCAACATATTAAACAAATACAAAATAATGATAATAAATCAGTTGGACTATATAAAAATATGTAATAAGATTATAGAATAGCATTATTTGAGAAAAACAATGTGTGCAGTTTGTATGGGTTCCTTATAAAATTATGTTTGAACAAAGATTAACTTCTGTAATCATGCTGTCATTTTGAAATGCAAGAGAAGCAGCTTATACAGGAGTTTTTATCCTTACTGCTCCTTTTACTCAACTCAAAATGTTGCATAATATTGTGTCAAGTTTGTTATTTGTGGAGTGAAATCATACATTGATGTATGTAGATTCAAATGAACTGAGCAACAAAGATTAACCCGAACTGAAAGGAACGATCTGTTGCGTAATTCAGTCAATTTGCACATTTTTGACCTAGTTCGTCATTATTATTATTATTATTGTTGTTGTTGTTGTTGTTATTGATATCATCATCATCCATTGTCTATATTTCTGTCTAGAAATACATGTCAACATTATGTTCAGCTAAATGAATGGAAAAAAAAGGTTTAAAGTGTTTGAAACCGCTAGTCACCATTTTATGGCTGTATATAAATTGTGCTGTTTTGACATAGGAAGAATAAACTTTTCAGTATTTATCTACCAGTTAAAAGAACAACATTGGGCATGGTTGAATATTAAGTTAACTATATTTTGGTCTAATAACAGAATTTCATTGAACACAGTGTAAGGGGAATTTAACCTTTTTACAGGCTTCTAACATGATGCACTACCAGGATCTCTATAAACAAATAAAATGTTTGTGAAATATCGAAAAAGGGTTTACTCCTTTAGAAGTCTTCACTAAATAATAACTATTCAGTTGCTATCTTGTAAGTCTTTAATGGGCTGTTTCAGCACCGGACAGCTCCCCCTCCTCTCCCACAGGTGCATCTGGTTGTACGAATTTAACTTAAGCAATAAAACATAATAAATGTTTTATAGATTATTAAACTGTGGGTCTTTTTAAAATAAGTCTATTGTTCTATGTACCCGCGGTGTCCCGCTCTCCCCCCTGCTCGGGGTCAGCCTAATCCCGGTCATTTTGTGAACTGGTAATGCTGCGGCAAGATAAAGTCACTGACAGGACTCCAATCTGGGGCAGCGCAGGATTTACTCAGTGGATGAAGTGGCGACCATGAGGATTAAGCAAAACATCGACATCCTCCAGATCACTGGCCTAACAGAGGGCTCAGGCTGTATTAAAACAGCCATTTTCAAAAGTCGCAGCTATTATGTGTCATGAGTAAACATCTAGACTTTATACAAATTGTCTCTTGACGTCACTGAAACCAGCCTTGTCTTTTATTGCATGGTGACTTTGGCCGCAAATTGAAAATGAAAAAAAAAACAAAAAAAAACGAATGATATGATAATATAAACTTTTAAATTATATAAAGTTATTTGAAAGCTTACCTGTAGTGTCAGGTCCCTCTTTAGGATGTTTTGCAGACCCTTTTTGCTCCACAAGTCACGGTTTGCAGTCAATCAGCGTTAAAGTCGGCCGCTGTGACCAGAAGCAGAGCAGTCGTTCACTGTGCGGGTCACTCCTCTGGAGCTCCTGGTTTTAACTTCCACTTTAGAGCTCCTCCTCCCACTCGCGCTGGAGATCGCGCGTGTCCGGCCCGTGGCCCAACGTCCCCCCCAACGCCCACCCGCCCCTCGGAGCTCCACTCATCGGTTTATGTGCGCGCGCGTGTTTGTGTGTGTGTGTTTAAGAGGTGCGCAAACGCTCTCTGAAATTGTGCAGACAAACAGGAGAGGCCCAAGCTTTTGTTGCTTTGCGAGGGCGGCCGCTAAATCCGCAGCGCGGGCGCATTGAACGGAGGGGAGACGCGCTCAGCAGCCTGAGCCTAACTGTATGTGACAGCTTGAAGTTGCGTGTGAGCAGGTGTTTGCTCCATCCATCCCAACGCAGTGCTGAGATAGACTAATGAACAAGTTCATTTCTGCTCCTGAGGGGCTGCTCTGACCAGAAGGGCTATAGGCTCAGATGAGACGCAGTTATGGCCAATATGACCTTAAGCACCCCCAACTCTCTGCCGCGTAGGAGATTTAGGGGTTTGGGGGCATTCAAACATTTTCAAGAAAAAAACAGCCTTTGCTGGTCAGGTCTTTAGTTAAAAAAAATTAACTCTTTGAGAAATTACATATCAAGAAAAGTATCAATATTTTTAATTGCAACAGGCAATTCAAGGGAGCTTCTGAAATTGTTGCATCGTTTTATTTTGTGAAATCATGAACCGTCTCGTGGGTAAAATAGGATTGAAGAAATCAACACTTCTCTTAGTTTAAATATCCTGGGGCAAATAGCAATTTAATCCACACATACTGTATAAAGAAACCAAAGCAAATTAGTCCACAAATGAAAGTGGTGATAAAGAGTAGTACACGATGAATGAGATATCTATTATATGGATAAACTAGTTCCATGTATTGGTCAGGTGTGAGTTTTTCCCATGCTGCGTTAAATTTCTTTAACTTGGGGTCCTTTCTAAGCTCTCTGGTTTACAATTTGTTTTAAATAGATGTTCAACTTAATACAAGTAGGGTGAGTGACTGGGCCATTCTGACAGTTTTGCTTTCTTTCTCTAAAACCAGAGTTTCCTTGGCTGTGTGTTTGGAGGTATTGCCTTGTCTGAGTCTTTTGGTATGGTATTTTTGGAGGAATGTGCAAAACCATTCTACCTCAGCTTCAGCTTTGGCATCAGCAAACATTTTGTTTTACCGGCTTGCCTACATCCTCTAAATCAAACTCTAAACCATCTTCAACATGCTTTTTCTTTAGTTTTGAAGCTTTGCACAGTGAGTGTGCACAGCTGGACGTTGTGGTTGGATGCATTTCTTGTTGTTTTCATGGGATTAACTGTACCTGCTTGTTCCACGTCTTTCTGGGGCTTTCTTTGCGTGTTCCTTGACTCTGGGCAACTCTTTGATTATTCCTTTGACTCCTAAGTCAGAAATCTTAAGAGGGACACCTTGCCATGGCTAGTTTATGGTGAAAGGATTTTCTTTCCACTTCCGGATTGTGGCTCTCTAAAACATTTAAATGTCTAGAAAAACAGCTGTTACCATTACCATTAGTATGTTCTACAACAGCAAGACTTTTTTAAGGTATCTTCCTTTCACTTTGATTACAACTGTACCAATCTGTAAAATACTTTGGTAATGAGAAATCTTTTAATAGGATGTCAGACCCACTCATATTGATTTGCACATGGCAGCAGGATTGTTTTCTAAGCTGATACATTTCAGCTGCTTTCTTGGCTCGCTATAATTCCCTTTAGAATCTGATGGCCAGTTCTGAATGTATTTTTTCAGCATCACAGTCCATAAACTACTGGGTTATTTCTTTAACCAAATGCTGAGTTTATGCAGTTGAGACAGAAGTTGAATAGTTTTAGGTTCACATTGGTTCAAAACCTGTGACCTTGTTGGGCCCACTGTCATGGATACTTTAGCTGATTCTTTATTGCAACAAATCAAATAGCTGGATTTCCTTGTAAACATGTCAACAACAGCCGGTTGAAGAACCATTCTTTTGAATCAGCATTAAACATGCAGGACGGTGGGCTCTGAGGACCCAGCATGGGACCCGGCTGGGAAACATCCCAGCTATACAACAACCTGCTTAGACCTCACTGAACAGTTTCCACATGTTTTAAGAATTTAAAATAAGCCTGACAGTAATGTTAATATCAGTGGGCTGTAACGGCAGAAAATAAACTTGTTTGCCCAAGATAACATTAGCTTTCTATCTGCTAAGCAATTAGCACAACCTTGAGCAAACTTTGTTCAGCATTCACACCCTTGACCAAAGAAACCATCATAATGTGAATATGGAAAGGTAAAGGTTTTGGTCATATTTTTGAAAATATATTTGTTATTCAAATTCTGATGCTTTTCAGTGGAAGTCTTACCGAGTCGATGTAAAGTGCACTAATCCACAATGCAAAATCAATAGATAAAACTGAATTATGTTATGTCATTTTTCAGGAAAAAGAGGTTAAATCACTTGCAAAAGTTTAAGAGCTGCTACATTTTAATATTATACCAAAATTTCCAACTTATAACCACATGGCTTCGACCTTGAGTTGACTTTTATGCGTTCAATCAATGTATAACTCAATTGGCATTCAGAAATTCATCCCGAAATTGCTTATTTTATGGGCAAACAGTAGTAATTTCCATTAAAGGCATTTCTCTGACAAGAGAAGATCATTTGGATCACTTGTGCTTTTTAAATATTTGGTAAAAATGTAGATTTTTTTGCATTGGTTCTGTTTTCAGGGCACTGTTGTGTGAAAGTTTTAAATCTAAGTCTAAAATACTGATCCTCTTACACTAAAGTGAGGATGTAAGGTGGATGTAAAAACAGAGAGATGCTTGCACCAAGGAATAGGCTTTAGATGGGTTACAAGGTCGTCAGTATTTGAAAACTACGTTGTCTCGCTCTCCTCTCAATCCCCAGTCGACCACCTTGCCTGCTGCTCCTCCCCCTACATCTTTTCCAGTCATATTCCACACCTGCAGCCTGAGATGGGAATAGCATAGCCAACCGTCTGCATCCCTGGAGATGAAGCAACAGGGGAGCGTGATAGCTGCACATGCTTGTTTCGTGGTTTTTAACATTAAATTGTAAATCGCATAAAAAATGCTAATTATATGTTTTGGTTCCATGACTTATCTGTGTTTAATTTTTTCCCCCTCCAGATAGACCCCCTTTAAAGAACAGTCTTCCTGTTCCACAAGTGCTGCTTGAGAGTAGAGCTGTAACTGTGCCGTGATGTCCCCTGGTTCTTCTTTGGTGACCGCATATGATGAAGTCCTGCTGCAGATGGTCTTCTCCGTCTGTGGCTCAGATGCCCATCCGCTCTCCCTTGACTGCTTCGCCCTTTCCTTACCTTACTCAGGATATGAATTCAGTTTATCTCATAAAATTGAATGACATATAAAACTTCACTTGAGTACACACACAAACATGACCCTCCCGGTAATTCCCAGAGTGTCTAAGTGTGACAGTGGGGGGAAAGTGGGTTTTGTCCATCTGTCATACTGGAAATCCTCGGAGAGATGCCAGACAAATAGTGTGAAGGCTAGAATAGTGTGCAGATATGGCTGCTCTCAAAAAAGTATCGTAGAAGTATTTATACCACTTAAACTTTGTTAGATAAACGTGAGTGAGTTTTATGTGGATTCTTTGTGACAAACAAGACAGAAGAAACATGTGGTTTTCACAGGATGGTTTTTTTTTACAATTAACAAGCAAAAACCTGCATTTGCCTTCAGTCCCCTTAATGCTGATATCCCTAAATGACATCCAAGAGAACATGGTGGTGGCACCATCTTGCTTTTCTAAAGCAGACCCAGGGAAGCTGGTAAGACTTCATTAGAAGAAAGCACTGTTGAATGCATCATCTATAATTGTGAAAATTATGGCACAACTGCAAAACATGCTGAGACATGATTATCCGCCTGAACAGACAAGGGAAGCAGCCAAGAGCCTCAGGGTAACTCTGGAGGAGCTGCAGAGATCCACTAACCTGACCCTAGCCAGATAGATTTCGCTCCGCTTAGCGCCACTCATCCATCTGGGACAGATCCATAGGAATGGCCTTTATTGAAGGCTGGGCCTTATCAAAAATCCTTGCATATGATTGGATAAGCCACTTGTCTGTCATCTTTATCGACGTGCTATTTCAACCACTCACACCGAAGCTAACCTGTGACGCTGATGAGAGCGACGCAGGACAAAACAAAACTTTTTTTTTTTTAAATCTGTTTGCAGCTCTAGTGGCACGCGTTTTATTGACAGTGAGCTGACAGGAAGAAGGGGGAAGACAGGCGGCAAAGCGCCATGGGTCAGAGTCGATCCCGGGCCGACCGCGTCGAGGACTAAAGGCCTCCTAATATGGTTTGCGCTAACTGCTCCGCCACGGGGCGCGCCTCTGCCATGGGCGCGCCCCGGAAAACAAAACTTGCCAAATCCGGTTGGGAGAAGGGCGAAAACATGGTTTCCACGAACAAAAGCCTTCAGAACCGTTCTCTGATGTTCTTTTAATGAAACAATATTAGGTAGATTGGACAACACGGAAGAAATAGCAGCATCAATGTTAACGCTTGCTTCCTCGATGCGAGCCGCCATTGTTGTCTGAATCAAAACAGCCTCACAGTCGCTTCTCCACTACGTCACATCTATGAAACTCCAGCCCTGCGTCCTGATTGGCTGGACAATAAAATTGGTTGGAGAAATCACTCTCTATGGGAGAGGTTCCAGATGGATGTGAGTGGAGCTAGGCGGAGCGATATCAATCTGGCTAGGGTCAGGTTAGAGATCCACAGCCCAGGTGGGAGAATTTGTTTAAGGGAGAAACATTGGCTGTGTTTTCCACAAATCTGACCTTTATCAGAATCAACTTTATTCACCAAGTTTGCGGGTATAAATTAGGACTTTGTCCCTCGCATCATGTAAAAAAAACAACAAGCAGAACAGCGACTACAATCTATAACAGGGAAGACAATATTCAGGGAAAAAGGGCAAGAACAGGGGCAGTATGTACAGGAGAGATTTCTTCAGTAGGATAACTGGCTTCCCTGACTGTAAAGTGTTCATCAGAGACACACCCAGGCCTCTGTAACGCCAACCTGAAGGTAAAGGTCTAAATAACTTTTGATCAGGATGTGTTGGGTCGACAGAAATGCTAGTTGCGCTTTTACTGGCCCTGGACCTGTACAGGTTGTAAATGGATGGAAGGTCAGTCCTGATGATCGTCTCTGCTGTTCTGTGTTCATTGCAGTTTGGACCTGTCAGATTTTGTGGATAAGCTGAACCACACAGAGATGGATGAGCACAAGACAAACTGAATGATGGCAGTGTAGAAGATGATCAGTAGGTCCTGAGGAAGGTTGTACCTCCTAAGTTGCTGCAGGAAATACATTCTCTGCTGGGCCTTCTTACAAATTGTGTCAATGTGTGAGAACCATCTCAGGACCAGAGAAAGAGGGTGGTTCCCAGATAAGCAAACTGCAGGGGGTCTGTGATGTTTTTCAGATGTTTCAGCGCCAGGCATTCAAAGAATGAAAAGAAAAGAGTCACTTCAAAAAATCTCATGTATGGGAGACAGCAATCTGTTTGAACTGTTTAGCTTTCATGCAAAACGACATTTGTGGAGGCCAACTATCACTGCACATCGCCATGAAACACACTGTTGCACACAGTGATGACAGTATCATGCCGTAGGATTTGGTTTCCTTCAGAAGGGACAGACAAACACAGGCTCATGTCATGTGAAGATGGATAAAGCTAAATACAGGGTAATCCAGGAAAAAATGTTTACAGGAATTGAGACTGTTGCAGTGGCTGACCCTCCAACAATGACTCTAAACCAGGGGTGTCCACAAGTACCAAGCGTCATATATGTTTTACATGTGTCCCTGCTCCAGGACAGCTGATTCAAATGCTTGAGTTGCATAAAGTCCGGTCAAATGCAGTGGGTTGGAGGCTTGGTAATGAGCCATCATTTGTTTCATAGAAAGATGAGATCCAAAACATACAGGATAGTGGCCCTTGAGGGTGGACTTTGGACTCCACTGCCCTAAATGATCCAACCTTGAGCTTTAGCTGGTTTGCAAAGAAGAATAGGCACATAATGTTTCTAGATGTTCAAATCAGGTAAAGAATAACCCTAAAGACACACAGTCAAGGTGGCTCCGCAATGTATTGACTTGGAGAGTCAACTTCAAACGCATGTAACAAGATTTTTCTTTGTGGAAAAATCACTTTCCACTTCACAAATGTCAACCACTTTTCTTTGGTTTATTGCATAAATAGTATTAAAATACACTCAGCTTTGTAACTGTAACATGACAACATTTGTAAAAGCTTAACATGATATTATGAATACTTTTGTAAGGCACTGCAAGCATTAGACGAGAGACTTTATGAGCAGCCGTTTGAAAGTTTCCCGCAGTGCAAGAGAAGCAGCTTCGAATGCCAGTCTGAGATCATCTTAGCACACCAAGATCGTATTTCTCTCTCTCCCTCTGCATATGTCTGGATGCACTGGTGGGAGCAATGACAATATGGTCATCAAATTGTTTGGAAAGTGCACAAAACACCAGCAGAGAATGAACGTTGCTCTGCATTTCATGGTCTCCCATCAACTTTAGAAATGGCCAGCATCTAAGCCAAACTTGAACCTCCCTCCAGCCAAGCACCGACCCTGGGGAGACAGAGGTGATGTTGACCATGTGTCCCTCCACTAACCATCTCATTGAAGGCCCCCCAACTCCTGGGTTAACCTGACACCCTCCTCCACGATCACCCCTAAAAAAAAACCTTAACCCTTTCCTAAACCCTCTGCAAGCCCCCCTGTTGTGCGTGCTCATTGGACGACCGCCTTCAGGCGTCCCTATTCCACGGCTCCATTGTCTGGCCCCATAAGCAGCTTTGTTTCTGCATGTGCAGCTGGGATGGCCCGCTCAGCCATTAGCCACAACACGCTAAAAGGAGCGCAGGATAATATAATTACAAAACAAAAGTCAGGTGGTTCACGAGATCTGCAGGGAGAATACCCGTTGGGGGAGATGCGAGGACACGCTGGCGGGTGGCCAGCTATAATTTGATTATAAAGTTGTGTGAGCGACAAAGGGCACAATTGAATCTTTTTTTTCCCTTTTATTTACCAGTCCATGATTTAATTTGATTCCACAGGGGCTCAAAAAGGAGGGTAGCGTGAAAGGAGAGAAGATTTACTCTTCCAATTTCTAGCCACAAGCTCAGAAAATTGTCATGTGCTCTGACAAAATATCGAGGCTGACTTCATTGTCCTGCTGCTGAGACACTTTGACTGCTTGTGAGGCCCAAGTCGCTGAATCACTGTTGGCTGGAGTTTTTTTTCTTCCAAAATAACTGCTGTTGCGCTCTTTTTCTTATTTAACATGAATGCACACAGACTGGTGGACAATAGGATCAGTGACAGATCCATCTCCTGTAATACGTTCTTTAAACAGGCCAGCAAGTGTGTCCCCCTGTTCTGTCGGCAGACCAGAATTTATCCTGTTAGTCACCCTAGATGAGTGAAAGAGCAAAATCAACCCCCAGTCCAGCTGGTCATGCACACGCAGAGATGCACCCATTCACACATCCTACACACACACACACACACACACACACACACACACACACACAGCTTTATGGACAGCTGATAAGAACAGGTTTGTGCTGGCGCCACTGTTCAGAGTAGGTCAAGCAGAATAAAATCTGTTAATGTCTTTTTGTCTCTTCATTTCATTGCACAAGTACAGCTTTTTATGCTTTGTTTTGCTCTTACGTAAGACAATGAGAAACTGTGCACAATACAGACACTCTCCTACCACTGCAGGACTGGTGTGCGCTCTGCGCCCTCTCGGGGAGTGTAAACGCCCTTTTTTTGCCCCATTAGGCACAGATAGATTGTACGGCTGCGAGATCGCCACATTCTCATGCAGTGTTAGACTAGTCTAGAGGGCGTCGCTGCAGATTTATTCACACACTGGGCATTAGAAAAAAACTTAAAAAAAGATATCAGCTTTTCAGATTGTTTTTGCTTTATTGCAGCACACAGGGATTGAAAATTTTTTAGGGTAATACAGTTGTGCTGATTTCCCTATCAGGTTTTTTTCTCAATACATTGATACAGGATAGGCTGAAGCGATATACTTCTTTCCATTTCCATAGGAAGAGTTGTCCCAGGTGTAAGTTTGTATGATGAGCTCTTTCCCTCCCAGACTGAGGCGACACCTGAAAATGGGGGGAAATGAAAAACCATAAGAAAACGTCCAAAACGTCCAAAAAGATGTTACAGATACAGATGTCACATCCTAAAACAGCTCCCTGGTCTGCTGGTACAGCTGGGTTCTGATATCTGCACATTCGCCTCTGTATAACAGAGCCTTGGAAAAATACTAATACAATAGAACTAATCCACATTTGGTCTGGTTAAAAACACGCACTCATGCATTTTAAGGAGATTTTATATGATAAATCAACACAATTATACTTTCACTACATCAATCAAACAAAATCTCTATAAAACAAAATGAAACTTCCGGTAGAAACGTGATCAAATGTAGTGTTGAGCGCAACCATGGGAGGAGCCAAGGAGTGCTAAAAACTCTGAATCCCAGAATGCACAGTATTAACCAATTTTCATGAAAGCTCCCAGGAAGGAGGAGTCCCAGTAGCCTCCTGTTTCCCAGGAGGTTAATGAACTACAAAACTCTAGATGTAGCAGCTCCTTTTCTCTTGGCCCACAGCTCTCCGCAGGGTGCATTTGTGGGAACATGGGTGTGAACGTCTTGATCTCACTGGCCGAGTGAAAGACTGCATCTTGGAAGAGAACGTTGGATCCAAAGTAAAGTATGGTCTGCTGTTTGTGTATGCGGTAACTGTGGCTGTGTTCTAGTTGTAGTCCAAACTCAGAAATCCTAACTTCCAATCGGAAGAATCAGCAGAAATGAAAGTCCTCTTTCCCCTCGCAAAGTCAGACAAATGTTGTTGCATTCCATTTGCCTCGGAAATCAAAACAAGAGGTTAGGATCCCAATACGGCCACAGCCAGGAAAGCTGTTGTTTTGTTCGTAGTACCTCTTGTAAACGTCATTTAAAGCTGTACTTTCAACCTGCAAACACCACTTGTTCGGTTCAGAGTTGCAACCGCTACATGTAACATTGATTTTAGACGCACTCATACAACTGTGTCTTGTAAGATAAACATTTTATTACAGCTTACTGTTCTGGATGCAAGGCGCTGCCATATCGGATCCGACAATCGGCCTTAAAAAAATTTCTCCGACTTTCCGAATAAAAAAGTCCAACTTTTGCGGTCGTTACGTTTGATTTTTTCCGATTGGAATCCAGGATTTTCGAGTTCCGACTGCAAATGGAATGCAACATTTCTTAAAGCCAATCGGATCCAACATGGCCGCTCCTGGTATCAACAACAGTAAGCTGCGATGAAAACATGTTTGTTTTTACAAGACACAGTTGTAAGAGTGCGTCTAAAATCGATGTTACATGTAGCAGCCGCAACTCTGACTACTACGAACAAAACAACAGCTTTCCTGGCCGTCGCCATATTGGAATCTTGACTGTTAATTTTTTTATTTTATTTTTTTATTTAGAATCACAATTTCTCCGATTGTTTTACTCTGGTTTACACCATTCCCAGCTCCTAGTTTTGATTTCAATGGAATGCAGTATGTATTCCGGCCAAAAATGCTGTACTTTAGAGAAAAGATGTTTGTTTTTATTCTCTGTATGTGCATAGTGCTTGATTGTTCTGAGAATGCCAGTATGCAAATCCACTCTTTTATCCATTGTTTCTAAATATTACACCTCACCAGGCAGGTATTCATAAAACAATAACTGAGAGAGACCGAGAGCTGTTGGGCGGTTATTTGGACTTGATAAATTAATTAAAATTACTAACATTGTTAATAATAGCTGTCGGCACTTATTAATAGTCAGTCTAGACAAAGCAAACCTATTGTTACACAATAGTGGTAAAGTTTCAAGGATACCAGTATGCTTGCAAGGTTCTGTATTTCCCATTTCAGTACATTTACTTACTGTTTCCCAGGCCGAGCAATGTAGCAGAGGCTGTAGATGGCAAAATCAAACTCAGGGCTGCAACCGATCACTGCAGAGCCCACCTGCTTGTAGTAGCCGTCCCACTTGAACTGCAGCCCCAAAACATCAGGATAATTGGACCACTAAATCAAAAAGAAATTTTAAAAAGAGTTTTATTCAGTAAATTGTCCAAAACTTGGATCAACATGTCATTGTTTCTGGTGGATCCTTACAGGCCCGTTGAAGCTGTGGCTGTAGTAGTTAAGCTCTCCTCGTTTCTCAAGAAGATAAAACTGGATCCAGTTGTGGAAACCAGACACCTTTCCTCCCTTGATTTCACCTGAAGAGATTTTATTCTTAAGAACAGCAAATGCATAATTTCAAAAAAGGTAACTTTAATACAAACCTGCAAAGATGTGTTCAAAACCGCTGGAGTCCAAGGCGTTGTTGTTGCGGGAGTAGAGACCAAACCACATATTTTTCAGGTCCTGAATAAACTCTGACTCTGATCTATAAACACCTTCAAATGCAGAATATACCCCATGAATCACAAATAGAAGTGTAATTATATTTTTTATTAAAAAATGTAAGAGCTTAGGCGGTGTCAGGAAGAGTGCCAAGAAAAAGTATTCATAATGCTCAAACCTTTTCACGTTTTGTCACATTGCAATTTCTAATCACAATGTATTTCCCTGGGATTTTATTTGACAACAATGCAAGTAGTCATAGTTGTGAAGTGGAAGGAAAAGGATAATTAAAAAAAAAAAAAAAGCCTGTGTGCATAGGAATGGCACCATCATGCCCTTGGGAAGCTTTTCTTGAGCAGGGACACGATAGCTGTTCAGAATTAGTGGAAAAGGTGAATGGAGCCTGATGCACCTAAATAAAATGCCTGTGTCAAGGGGTATGAATACTTCTACAAGGCACCGCAACTCAAACACATGCCCGCATTACCCTTGGTGTAAAGGAAACCAAACAGCTCCCTGCCCAGCTCGGTGTTCAACATAGTTTCCTTGAGGAACGTGTCCTGCTCAGTTAGCTGCTGAGAGCTGAAGCTCTCCGTCTGTCCGGTCATCCTCTTGTAGTTGTTGAGAACATTCAGAAAGGCTGCGTAGGTTGGGCGCGACAACAGGGTGTTTTCGTCCAGGTACTTGAACAACCTGCAAGCATAAACAGCAAATAAAAGCTACATTTTGAACAGAAAGAAGTTCAGGAGGATTTCTACTGGAGTAGAGGAATCTGTAAATTAGGGTGTGCTGTGATTAGCAAAACTTCTTACGGCCTGGAGGAGAGGTCCGACTGGGAGCTGGTCTGCGAGTCTGGCACCAGGGCTTGAGGGTCGATGATCAGCTGAGAGGCTGAGGCCTTGTTTGAGTCCAGAACGTAAAGCGTCTCAGAGAGAGACTTGAGCTCAGCATCAGTGATGGCAGTACCAGAGTCAGCTGTTGCACATAACAAGCACATTTTAAAGTACTCACTTTCATTATCTATCCAGCATTAGTTAAATCCGAAAACCATTCAGAACTCTGGAAAGTTAAGATTAAAGCTGCTTTTATTCAACTCAGAAGTTTGTTTCTGATAGGAAATGAGGGCATCGCTCTGGAGATAAAAAGCAATATAAAAGGGGTAACATTATTACATACGAATATTTCTGTTTTTATTCACATCTAAACAAAAAACAACATGATGAATGTTACTCAATGATCACTGTAAAAGCCTTTCTGGGCCTTACAGCAGTCACACGCTGCTTATATTTGCTTAACAACTTTTTGCATTTTTTGATTAGTATTTATGACCCTTCATCCTTTACAGTGAGCTCCAGGTAGGACCTCCTTTAGCTCCCTGCGCAAATTATCTATCAGATTCAAGCCTTAACTCTGGTCGGGCCACTCCAAAGTGTTAATATTACATCCGTTAGAAGAAATGTATTGGTCAAATTAAAGGATTAAATCTAAATCTGCCAGGGATATAAATAATTTATAGAAATAATTTGGGCTCCGTTTCAAACAAAACAGGTCACTGTAAGGAAGAACAAATGGTATTAAACATTTTTTGGATACTGAGGGGAGTGTTGTAGGAGTTTTCAAAGGGAAATGTTGTCTTTCCAAAGTGAATGAATGAATGAATGAATGAATTATTTCAGACAATCCAGTGAAATTATAAATACAACACATACAAACATAATGTATAAATAATATTATATATAATTAGATGTATAACTTAGTGGTTGTGTCTGAAAAGGGGTATGAAGAAGTGAAATGTATTTAATCATGCCCATTCTCCTTCTTTTAGTCCTTTACGCCAACAATCCTCCTGATTCCTACTCTACTTATGAGTACATACAACTCAAAAGTCCATTAAGTAAATAAATCAGTATACTGTACATATAAACATACATATGTTTACATATGTTGAATGTAGATGTGCCAACGCACATCTACATTCAGACACTTATTACCTACAGTTCATCACCTACACCACCAAGTATGTATACACCAGCTAAGAATACCCACTGGTGTTCACTGGCTTTTTCCATCTCCTATCTTAAAAAAAAAAAAAAAAACCAGTTTGACCCTATCCCCAAAAAAGCGCCATGCTTGGACATTGCTTCAATTCAAGCTGAGTTTGTATCATACCTTCACACCACTTTTTAAATGCACATTCTCTTCATGTCTGTTCGAGTGCATATGATTTTTAAATTTATGTTATCCCTGTAATTTATCACTCCCTCTCTCTCAGCAAAAAGTTTTTTTTCGTATGCTGTCTGGTAGCCATTTATTTCTAGCTTTACACATTAACTGTGAGGTTTGAAATTCTACCAGGTCTGAGAATTTTAGCAAGCAAGAATGAGTGACTAATGGATTAGTGTGGTGGTGATAATCGGCCTTATGAACAATCCTAATGGCTCTTTTCTACAGCGTGCCGAGCGGTTTGAGTGATGTCCTGTAGGTGTTACCCCAGACTTCTACACAAATAGCTCAGGTCTGGTAAAATCAGTGAACAGTAGAGAATGTGTAATGCTTTATAATTCAGTAAATGTTTTTGCTTTACTAAGAATTGCGATGCTTCTATATAGTTGAGTCTGAACATATTTACTGTGAGGTTTCCAGCAGATTCTGTAGTCAATGATCACACCCAAGAATTTAATTTAATTTCGTCTTTCCACCTTTACCCCATCTGTTACGACTTTCATGTCTATATTTCCTTTATAATTGCCAAATAACGTGAACTTTGTTCATATCTGGAGTGATATTATCCAAGAGCTGCTGCAAGCTCTCACCTGTACAGAACATAGTTGCATCATCTGTAAACAACATAAATTTTCAAACTTTTGAAACTTTGCATATGTCATTAATGCAGAGAATAAACCGTTTTGGTTTCAATACTGACCCCTGGGGGACACCACAAGCAATGTTCAAAAAATATCCAAGCATGATGACTGATAATAAACCAATTTTTCACAAATTGCTGCCTGCTGTTTAAATAGCTTCATCCATCCCCAAACCAATACCATATCACTCTAATTTTCTGATTAATATATTGTGATCAATAGTGTCAAATGCTTTTTTTAGATCAACAAATAGACCTATTGCAAACTTCTTTTTAACTATGGAGTTGGTGATTTGCTGTTTTAATTCCAGAACTGCCTATGCTGTGGATCTCTGGGATCTAAATCCAAATATAGACTTTCAGAAAGTAGTTTGTGTTTATCAATGAAACTCTTCAGTCTGTTAATAAAGAGTTTTTCTAAAATCTTGGAAAATTGTGGAAGTAGAGAAATGTGCCTATGATTTATGCATTGTGGTCTGATTTTTGCAGTTTTCATTTTTTTTCTTTTTGAAGTTTACCAATTTGAAAGAGAAGTTACATATATGAGTCAGTGGTTTAATTATTGCACCAATAACGCTTTTGACTGTTGTCATATCAACGTCATCGCAGTCAGTGGAACTTTTATTTTTACATTTGTTAACAACAGCTATGCTCTCTCTCTTTCTCTCCCCCCTCTCTCTCTCTCTCTTTCTCTCTTTCTCTTCCACTGCTGTGAGAAACATTACATTTGTTGATTTTGTTGTGTTGTGTTGTGAGTACCTCATTGCTGCTCTCCGTTATCACAGGATCAGGGATTTTTTTCTGGCAGTATTTGGCCAACATGAAATACTCATTACATTTGTGAACCACTACGGACATATCTTCAATAATTATTTTGTTCCTAATAAAATATTGTGGATAATTAATTTATTTTGGTCCTTTTCTAATAACATTATTTAATATATTCCATATGTTTTTTATATTTATTTTCTTCTCATTTAATAATTTACCATAATATTCCTGTTTAGATGCCCTTAAATTTTGGGTAAATTTTTTTTCCGTATTTTTTTATATGTATTTTCTGTCTCGGTACACTTTATGAATTCTCTATTTACCTTTCTTGGTGGATATTTATATTGGACAGGGTTTATCATTCGTAAATATGAAAGTGGTTAGGAACGTTTCGTAAGCTTTATCTGTGTTTTTTCTCCTGGAGTAGGGTTAAGTCCCAATTTCGACAGAGCGGTTCCTCTCTAAATGCAATCATCGACTCTGCTGTTCTCATTCTTCTGTTGTAAAGATAAAGTAAATATATTGTCTTGAACAATAGAACTTATTGTCACTTGAGCCAAAATTTTCAAATTAAACTATAACCACTAAAGGTTTCTCTTAATTGAAAACAAAAATTATTTTATCCTTATTTTATCAAGTTTTATTTTTTCCTGGTCAGCAATCAAATAAACACAAAATAATTTTATGAGTCAAAGAAAACACTCCATTGGGTCATTTTTTCTTTGAGAAAACCTACTTTATTCAGCCAATTTCAATAAATGGGAGCCTCCAACTCTGCATTTGAGTAACTCCTGAGATTTGTATTTACTATGAAGTGAAAATGAAAGCAAAAAGTATGGTTGGTAAAAAAGTACTATCTGCTGCACCTAACATTGTCCATTTTAAGAATAATTTAATATATCATCATCTTCATGGAAAGGGCTCACATCAATGAAAATTAAGACAAGTTACGATTTGCATTGTTGCCTGTAAATTTGGACTGCTCGTGAATTACTGTTGAAAGAGTCACAAAATCTTTCTAAGGACACCAAATAGCCCCCAGACCACAGTTTTAACCAGAAGGCTGAAACAAGTAAAAATCCCCCCAAAAGGGTCACATTTGAGCCCCAAGGAGGTTGAATATCAAATCTCTAATTTCCCTTTTCTCATTCATCCATCCATACATACATCCATACATACATACATACATACATACATACATACATACATACATACATACATACATACATACATTTTCTAACACGTCTATCCCTTCTTGGGGTCATGAGGGGTGCTGGTGCCTATCTCCAGCTGTCAATGGCCGAGAGGCGGGGTACACCCTGGACAGGCTGCCAGTCTGTCGCAGCCTTTTCTCATTCAGAAAAATGGAATTTCATAATAGTTCAGGAATATTTCAGACACTATATAAGATGTACTATAATTAGTTTGTAAGTTACAAAACAATCCCAGGGAATTTGATGGAAGGTTTATTTGTGCCCATATCGATGTATTAATTATAACAGGCTCACTCCTCAGTGAGTCCTCCAGTAGTTGCTTAAATGTATAACTGAGGCAAACAGGAAAACACTGACCCCTACTGATCATTTCCCAGAAAAAGTAGAAAAGCCTTTCTGTGTGCATCCATCAATTATTGGAGATACATAAAATGAATTTAATGTCCTATCTATGAACGTTAAGGTCTTTCTCATTGTTCCGAACACATTTTACTCAACTATTATTTAAATTGTTGTCCTGGTGTGGGTTTGTGCATGTGTCGTTATGTAAAGATCTGTAAAGATCTGTAAATCAAGTCTACAATTTTTCTTTTTATAATTGGTTCTGCTGTTCTGCTTCCTCTGACATCTTTAATCTCTATTTTTTTTTGTAGATGATATTCAAATGTACATGACTTTTAAGCCTCATAAAATGGATAGGCTGGCCATCCTAGTCCACTTTGTATCTCAGATTAATGATTGGCTTTGCAACAATTATCTTTTTTTTTAAAGGCCAAAAAGAATGAGACCGTCATTATAGCTGATCCTGAACTACATACAAGAATCAAGGCTTTTGTTTCATTTGTTTCTTTTGTCCAACTCTTAATTCCAGAATTTGGAATCTTGGTGTAATATTCAGTTCTACTTAGCAGTACAGAACCTTTTTCATTGTTCCATGCACCAGACTGAAGACTAAGGGGGACCAAACCTTTCAGTCCTACCTCTGCAGCTACATTTAGTTGACTTTAGTTTTTGCTATTCTTTTTCTGGGTTTTTGTGGCACTAGTGGCACTTTTTTTTTTCAAAGTACATAGCCTGACAGGAAAGGGGGTCTGAGAGAGGGGAAAAGACATGCGACAAAGTACCCCAGGCCGGAATCAAACCTGGGTCAGCCGCGTCGAGGACTAAGGCCTCCGTATATGGGTCATGCTCTCTACCCCTACGCCATCGGAGCACGCCCCGACTCTTTTTCACACTGTGTGCACAATTTTTAGGCAACTGTTATTTTTGAGGAATTCTTATTCACTAACTACAGAGCTCTTGGTTAATCCAAAATATTATTGAACCTCAAACAGGAATGTTTAAGAAAGCAAAAAGCAGGTTTTGGCTTTCTCAGCACACTGTCAATATGTGCACAATTATTAGGCAACTAAATAAAATACACCTGCGATAGACTGGTGACCTGCGGATAGATGTGATAAAAAATGGATGGATGGATGGATGGATGGATGGATGGATGGATGGATGGATGGATGGATGGATGGATGGATGGATGGATGGATGGATGGATGGATGGATGGATGGATGAAAAACGCACATTTTCCCATCTCAATTTTTTATTTTTCTTGTCTCAGTCTAGATGCTTCAGATTATGTGTTTTGTGCAGTGGTGGTCAGGTTTGACCCTTCCTTACCTTGGCCATGTCTCTGAGCACTAATTATGACTATTTGCAGGATTGATGGTTCTGTGATCACGGCTCAATATCTTTAGCTATCCCGCTGAGAGTCAGTTAAGTCTCTTTTTCTGGGGGCCATTTATTCCCTAAAAAAAAGAAGCTATCTAAAATGTACCTACAACTAGATATAGGTGTAGGTAAATGTAGATGTTTAGATGGTTTGACCTCCTTAGGCCGCAACCTCCCTTGATACATAGATACACATAGATTGCTTTGCTTAAATCCATTAAGCATTCAAAGTTTGTCCAGTGGAATTAGAAAATATGCCTAAAAAGATGATATGGTCAAAATACTAACGTGCCTAATAATTTTAACAGCATAAAATGCAGTTAAAAATGTTCTCTTGAATGTTTAGTTTCATTGTGGGTTATTTTATCATTTTTATCTGCACTAATTTTCTGACGTTGATGTTTGTTTGATCTGCATGAATGTAAATGTGACAAAAAGCCAAAACAGAAGAACTTTCTAAGGAACCAAATACTTTTTTATGTTTTGTATTTAGGTTTACTTTTACAGGAACAGAATATTGTTTGTCTATATTCTAATTTCTAGGGCAGGATATGTTGTAATAATTAAGTACAAGTCCTCTGCAAAGCCCAATCCCCCAAAACATTTTACTTTAACTATTGTTTTCCGACCAGCAATCTGTAAATAAAAGGTGCAACAAACAACAGATATAAAACGCACTGCTCCCCCAAATTGGAAAACTTCAGCCCTGCATGTTTGTGTAACAAATGCTGAGTTGAGTCTGCCATGATGATCTGCTAAAAAGGCCTGCTGAAATAAAAATACTAAGAGGAATACGCTCTGAACGGAAAACCCTAAAAACATCTAGCAACTGCTGAGGAGCAGGTTTAGCTCAACTCATGCGAAAAGAACCAGGTGTTAGAGACAGACGTACACAGAACCTGAATGAGTAACGACCGAAGAGATACGGTAAGTTAAGCAAGGTTCAACACCGGTGGCTTTACTTGTACAGATGTCTGAATAGTCGCTGCAGCAGTTGTTGTGCTGGGAGCACAGGGAGTTGCAGTGGCACGGATTCTGAGAGTTACTTTCACCACACCTGCCATTGCAAGATGTGGGTTCGACTGCAGCTAAAAGAAAGGTGCATGATTTAATTCTGAAATTTGACATTAATGTAAAAATATTGTTCCCACGTTGTACATCTATTTTGGAAGTAGTTTGTTTCCAGCACACCATTACGGTTCCAAGCTGTGAAGTGAAGGCACAATCCTCCTTTTGAGGATCTCTTTTATTTAACTTGGTTTGTTGTTTTCACAGCACCCTCATCCACCCTTCTTTTTGTTTGTGTATTGCCTGAAACTCTTGTTACCAAATAAATTATCATTTTATAAGAACTTACTCAATCCTCCTTTTGAGGATCTCTTTTATTTAACTTGGTTTGTTATTTTCACAGAACCCTCATCCACCCTTCTTTTTGTTTGTGTATTGCCTGAAACTCTTGTTACCAAATAAATTATCATTTTATAAGAACTTACCGGTTTTTGCCTATATGTTTATGACCCCACTCCCCTAGACCAACAGGGGGTCGTAACACATATATGGGGGCTCGTCCGGGATTGCTCTTTCTAGAGGAATCCCGATTGGCATTAACTGGTTCTTGGTAACAGTTGCCTGACTAGCTTGACGGCAACGAGGTACAGCTTGCCTGATTCAGGGAATCATGGCCACTGCACGGTTTGACTTAGAGGTCTTTCTGAAACAGCCCTCAGTTGAGCAATTTAATATGTGTTGGAAAGATGAGCTACTCCAGTTAGCATCCCACTTTGGCATCTCGATTCCCAAAACAATTCTTAAGAAAGAATTGAAATCTATGCTATTGTTAGCATTAGTTGAGAGAGGAATACTTGTAGTACCAGAACCACCTGAGAAAGTGCTCATGTCCCCAGTTGCTGGTCCAGCTGCCAAAGGGGAGGTTACGCCTACCCCTGACCCTGCTACGCACGTAGTGGACTCAGACAAAGCAGGTAGATGGCCGGCGACACCATTCACGCTGCCCAAGTTAGATCCCACCTCTGTTAGCAGTGCTCATTCGCTAGGAGAAGCACGGCTCAAGGTACGCCTTGCCCGTCTCCATTATGAGGCACAAGACAGAGAACGTCAGAGGCAACTCCAGCTCGAAGTAAGGAGAATGGAGATTGAGGCTGACCAGGTGGTGAGACTGCGGAAGTTGGAGCTAGAAAGCGCCAACACAGCTATGGCTGGTGTGGCTGCGGGTTCTGGTGGTACAACTTCTCTCCTCTACTCATCCAAATTGGACTCGGTAAGTCCCCGATTTGATGTTGGCAAAAATATTGTTTTGGTACCAGTGTTCCGAGAGGCTGAAGTGGACTCTTACTTTCAAGTTTTTGAGCGCATAGCCTTAGCATTAAAATGGCCACCGGAGGTCTGGTCATTATTATTGCAGTGCAAGTTACAGGGAAAAGCTCAGGAGGCTATAGCTGCTCTTTCTGTTGAGGACAGTGCAGACTATGAAAAAGTTAAGTCTGCAATTTTAAGAATTTACGAGTTAGTGCCCGAAGCTTATAGGCAAAAGTTTCGGTCACATAAAAAGCCGGCAACGCAAAGCTACACAGAGTTTGCTAGAGAGAAAGCCATTCTCTTCGATCGGTGGCTTGCGTCATCTAGTGTAGCTGAGTTCAGTTCACTTAGAGAACTATGTCTGGTAGAGGAGTTTAAATGCTGCCTATCTGAACGCATAGTGATGTACTTAAATGAACAAAAAGTGTTAACATTGTCTGCTGCAGCTATGTTAGCAGATGAGTACATGCTAATTCACAAACCAGTAGCATTTGGCCAGGTTGTAGGAAGTTCTCATGTAAACCTAACTCAGTCTAGTCCCCCTAGGAATCTCAATCCGAAGGAAGAAGAGCGCCGTTGTTATTATTGTCATAACAGTGGACATGTTATCGCCGATTGCTTAATTTTAAAATGTAAAACCACTGTTTCAAAAGAAAGCCGTTTATGTTTCTATTGTCACAAACCTGGACATGTCATTGCTGATTGTTTAGCTCTAAAACGCAAAACACAGCAAAATTCACAACAGACTAAAGGTGGTGGTTTTGTGAAAAAGGAACCCCTTAATAAGAGCCACACGGAAATGGCAAAGTCAATGAGCCAGCTGGAAACTTTGAACCGTGAGCTGCAGGAGTGCAGCAGGGCAGCAGGTGGAGAGATGGCTCAGCTGGAGAAGGAGCTCCTGCTTCTTCAGAGCGCGCTGGAGACAGAGCGCCGAAACTACAGTCAGGAAACAGAGGCGATGAGGGAACTGAAAGCAAGATTGGCTGGCCTGCAGGAGGACAACAAAAGCCTGAAGATCAGTCTGTCTAAAGTGGAAGAACAGCATAAGCAAGCCCAAGAAAGGAGCTGGTGCCGTGACTTTGCAGGAAGATGTAGAGGGTATAGACCACCCTAAAACATTGTTGCATATGCCTTATCTAGACTGCATTCATGGATAAAAAAAGGGGTGGTTATGTCTAGACTGTTAAATTTACAAACTGGGGAGTTTGTTTTTATGGGGGGGAGTGTCACGGCTGTTGCCGTCACATTTGTGTTTCCCCCTTTTTTTCTTTCTCATTTCTACTAAGTAGGCTGCTTGTCCCTGTGAAAAGACCCGCCCACTTCCTGGTTTCTGGGGTGCTGACCTCAGTCTCATCCATTGGTTCCCTCGGTTCCACCTCAACCAATGGTTCATCACCACCTACAATCACCTCCTCCTCATAAGGAGAGCCAACCCGTTGATTGAGGCAGCTTGTCACAGCCAGTTGACTTGTGTGCCTCGTGTGAATAAGAAATTGTTAGTTAGCTTATGCATTTGTGCTTAGTGGAGTGGCTCGTTTAAGTTTATGGTTATCCATTTTGGTTTGTGTTTAGTAGCCTGTGCCAGTGTCTTTTGTTGTGTTTGGTTAATGTGCCTTTATTAACTTGAGGCCAGAAAGAGGGTGGAATTAGGGCCAGAGTTCTCACTAACTGCCACACTGAGTTTTCCTATGTTAGTTTCATTAGGTGTAGTGGGTGCTGTGCTCTCTGTGTTTTTTAGTAAGAATCACCTCTGTTTAAATGTAGAGTTAGGCACAATCCTCCTTTTGAGGATCTCTTTTATTTAACTTGGTTTGTTATTTTCACAGAACCCTCATCCACCCTTCTTTTTGTTTGTGTATTGCCTGAAACTCTTGTTACCAAATAAATTATCATTTTATAAGAACTTACCGGTTTTTGCCTATATGTTTATGACCCCACTCCCCTAGACCAACAGGGGGTCGTAACAATTACGTACAGTAAAGGTGGATGATTTTAGGTTTGTCTGCTGCAAAGCCCTTCTCAGATATGAGGTCTGTAACATCACAGCCCAATAAAAGAGACTGAATGTAGTCGTTTGGACATTTATCACAGCCTTTTACAGCGAGGAAAAGATCCAAAGTGTGTGCGCAACATTCATCATTCATACAAGAAGAGACGGAGCAAAAAGGGATCTATCCTTCCTTAGATACATTTTACCGAGTCTGAGATTTATCACTATACAGTTCAGACAAAGTCATCAAGCATGTAGCACAGATAGCATGAAAAACTGAGGGCTGAATAAGTCAGATACTTATGCTGGATCTACAGTTATAAACTCATTATGTTTATCTAAATATAGCAACTTTGCTGCTGCTGGTGTGAGTGAGATGAAAACAAGCAAAAACTATGTTTTGCTTTATTCTTTGTAATAAAGCAAGTTTTTGAACCCATCCATTCATCCATTTTCCAATACACTTATTCCCTGTGGGGTCACAAGGGGTGCTGGTGCCTTTCTCCAGCTGTCAATGGGCGAGAGGCGGCGTACACCCTGGACAGGTCGGCAACAGTTTTTTAACCATTTTAATATTTAAAATTAAATTGTTTTAATTTACGTTGCTCAAAATCAGTACCCAGGGTTTTCAAAGTAATAAAGAGGTGACCAATCAATTACACATTTGTACAGTGGCACCACCAGAGGAAAGCCTATAAATGTATCAGCCCATCCCCTGGCCTGTCACATTTTATTTGAATATGAATTTCCGAAAGGAAAAGGCAAGTTATGATGTGTATTTATTTATTTATTTATTGCCCTTTATGACCTGCCACTTTGAAATACACATGAGCCACCCCACTTTATTTGACGACAGCTAAATAAAAATAAAACAAGCTTTTAGATGTGGCTTGTCACTCCAGGATTGTCAAAGTTCTGGCCAGCCCTTTTTTCAAATAGTTTCTGGACAAAAAGTAAGTAAAAGCGACAAGTAATCTACACAGAGTTAAGTTTTTAGTCAGTAAACTAACTTTTAACAGTGTGTTGAAATATGAGTTAAACCACTGGTTTGTTTTGTGACAAACTAGTGATAGATATGTGCTCAATGCTACACAGATAAATTCATTTAATTACAGGATATATTATGAGACTGGAAAATTGTTTTTATGTATCTCCTGGTAGGGTGCAATGGTTTGTCAAAATGCAGAATGCTAAACCGAGCTTCCCTGACGTGAAACTATGCAGGTGTCAAAAAAAATCAGACAGAAAGACTCACACAGACAGAAAGGTATGGCCAATGAGATAATGTGGAGTGGAAAGGATTAAAAAGCTGGTGAAACGTGGCTGGTTTTACCATTGCAGAGGTCTGCATAGTCTTTGCAGCAGTTGTTGTACTGGGAGCACAGCGAGTTGCAGTGGCACGGGTTCTGAGAGTTGTATTTTTCATCACATCTGCCCTTACAAGATGTGGCAGCATCTGGGAAAAGAGGAGTGGTTCACAAAGGTATTCACGTTCTTACAAAAAGAGATAGCGTCATATTGTAGCAGGTTATTCCTGGCTTTGTTGCTCACCCTTGCACAGTGTAAAATAGTCGGAACAGCAGTCATTGTACTTCTCACACGCCGTGTTGCACTGACAGGAGTAACCACTGTCTGTTCCATACCCACACCGACTCTGACATGAGTCCAGGCTGTCTGAAAACACACCAGAAATCTTTTACAACAATGCATTAACATTCAACCTATCTAAGCTTGACATCATAAGACTGTGATGTCATAGTTGAAAGACAAAAAATGTCTTACTGCTGTATCCCTGGTGGAACAGGGTCACGCAAAGGAGAAGGAGAGCAGCGACCTTCATCTTGGATCGGCAGCCACCTAAAACAAGGTGTCCCAGCTGTTACCATGTCCATCTTTTATAGCAGTTTTTTTTTCTCAGCCAATCCAGAGGGAGCCACATGAACTCAACCCAATCAAAATCACGTCAATTTGGATATGATTGTGAAGACTGAAGTCTGCAGGTGTTTTTCCAATGAGCCATTTTAACGTATCCGTTGCCTGAATTCTTGCTGTATGTTGAATGACAAGAAAAGGTTTAAGGCAAAACAAAAGGATGAATATGTCCATGTAGTAGTAAATATGTAAATTCCCATTACTCTCCCATGTGAAAGTGCGCACCTGTCTACGATGCAGCAGCGTACAATCAGATCAGGTCATTAGCTTAAATAATGATGGGGACTGGGTTTCAAAAACACTTTAGTTTAAATAATGAATTAATGATTAAACATCTTATGGCAGTTTATTCAGCCGTTTTCTATTTTTTGTCAAATGAATTTGATCAGATGTTTTCCTTCTCAGGGTCCATCCAACGTGAAAACATGCAGTTGTTAGTGCAGCGCCCCTGATCACGTTGAGGTTGCCTGCTCCTTTGGATGTGTAAACACCATGAAGCAAACATATTCCTCTCACAGGGTTTCAGATCAATGGAAAATGAGGTAATGTTGACATAATGAAATATTTACACAAATGACTACAAATGAAACTTTCCATTTAGCTTGGGCAGAAAACATAGGATTTGTCTTGAACTGTGTTGCAGTTTCAACATTAAAAGAAAAAATATTTCTCATTCATTTTACATAATTTTACACATTATATTATTATTATTATCGACCTGTCCAGGGTGAACCCCGCCTCTCGCCCATTGAATGCTGGGATAGGCACCAGCACCCCTCGCAACCCCAACAGGGACAAGCGTGATGGAAAATGGATGGATGGATGGATGTCTAGAAACAAATACATTAATAAATGTATTTGTTTCTAGAAGATGATAAACATTAATAATGATAGTAGAAACAGTAAGGATTTTTCACTTTATTTTAGCATTTTGGGTAATTATGCAGCAGATTGGTTGCAAAGTAAGGAAAAGTATCTTATCTCGAGATGCAAAATTGCTTTTCTACTTAAATGCAGTACTATAATAACTCTGTAAAGTTAAATTGCCCTAATGGAAAGTTTTGTGTTTCCAAACATCATTTCATCTGTAAGTTTGGATGGAATAAAACAGCACAACCCCAACAGCTTCATCGGGTACAAAGTGTTTACTTATCAATTTGGTCGTCAAATACTTCCTTAAATTAAATGATTTAGCTTAATGTGTCAAATATTGTTAATATTGACTACAATGTGATTAATCAAGATTACTTCATTTTAAAGCCTCCAATTATCAGACATTTTTCATGTCCAGCCACTAGTTTAATGTTTAATTTCTTTCTTTCTTTCTTTCTTTCTTTCTTTCTTTCTTTCTTTCTTTCTTTCTTTCTTTCTTTCTTTCTTTCTTTCTTTCTTTCTTTCTTTCTTTCTTTCTCTTTTTTCTTTCTCTTTTAGGTAGGCTAGTAATGCTAATAATTAAAGTTAATTGTTGATTTTTTAAGCAATTTTTTAATTATAATTTTTTTGTCAGAGTCACATTGTAGAGTGGGTTGTTGTTGTTGGACTCAGGTTCTGTATTTCGTCAGCAGGTCAGGAGGACCAGCTTTGTCTTGTGAACTCATCAGTCCTCCGGTCCTCTAGATGGCGCTAATTAAAAGTATTTGTCTGGAGCCGAAAGCTTTTTGTCCTTGTTGGGCTTCCTTCCTTCCACGGCGTGGCTTTCAATGACATTTTGAGCTTTCGTAAGACATCTCTGTTTTGCAGCTTTAATCATGTCGTTAGCTTTTTTATTCAGAAGCGTTACAAGAGAAGTCGTAAAGGTAAGTAGATTCAACTTTTTTATTTCACTTGGAGCTGCGCTTCAAGAGCTGCTGTTTCTAATGGTAGATTGTTGGCTTTCTGACTTTCCCCTACTATATTTTAATACATTTGATCTCCCTGTAATTACTTAAAAGCATAACAACATTTGCTTGTTTCTTCTGTGTGTGGGTCAGGCCAGCATCGGTCAGCCTGTGCGGTGTTTGCACTCTGGATGTCAGCTGCTGGCTGCAGATAAAGCCTTGCTGATGAAACTGAGGAAAAACACCGGCTACACCTTCATCAACTGCAAGAAAGCGCTGGAGAAGTTTGAGAATGACATAGCACAGGTATGACTGCCTGCACTAGTGTGGTGCTGGGGTCCCCCCCTCCCTCATGCTGACTGGTGTGTGACCGTGTTGTTGACGCTGAACTTTCAGGCTGAAGCCTGGCTACATGAGCAGGCCCAGAAAGAAGGTTGGAGCAAAGCAAGCAAGCTGGAGGGTCGCAAAGCCAAAGAGGGTCTGGTCGGCCTGTTTGTGGGGAATCAGACTGCAGCCATGGTGGAGGTAAGGACCGCAGGGATCTATCCGGAGCTTAATCTTCTGTTTGCTGGGCTTAACGCTCTGTTTCTTGTTTGCTTACAGGTGAACTGTGAGACAGACTTTGTTGCTCGTAATGAGAAGTTCCAGCAACTGGTGAAGGATGTGACTTTAGCTACACTGACTCACCATCAGAATAAAAATCAAAGCCAGACAGGATATGTAAAGGTAAAGATAGCTAATTAAACATAACCTTTTTTGCAGTCTTACACACTTGTAACCTCAGACTGAGGCTATAGTAATGGGGGAGGGGGACAGTTCTCTGTTAACTATCTATTGTTTTATTGTTGTTTATTATTGTTTTTTTTTGGTGTTCCTTATTTCTCTTGTGACGAATTGATGAGATTTGATTTTTTTTTATGGTCTACAGCTAAATACCAGACATGATAATTCCAGCTCACATGCACATACAGAGGCACTGGAGAAAGACTTTATAATTGATAAAACCTTTATGCCTAAGTAAAGATGCAAAGGAGCCAAACCTGTACAAACCTTCTTGTTTTTGTCAGTGTAGTTGGTTGGGATTTAATTTGATAGACAAATGCAAAGTAGAAGAAAAGGGATGCATGGTTTAATTTTCTGTACAAATCAAAATCAGAAATTTGATTTTTATATATATATATATATATATATATATATATATATATATATATATATAAATTAAAGAAAGACAACCTAACATAAAACATATCAGAGATACAATTGTGTACAGGTTTATAGCAGTGTTGGCTTATAAAGCCTAAAAACACTGAAGATCTCGTTGAGCACAGTTAAGTCCGTCAGCCGAAGTCTGGCTTTTGTTTTCAAGTGATATGAATCAAATCAAATTGTGTTTGTAATTTACTAAAAGCCATGTAGGATGACACAGCAGACATGGAAGATAATATTTTGATCAGATGAGACTAAAAATCAAACAAATTAGGCCTACGTATGGATATGTAATGTGAAAAACATACTGTGCTCGTCACCCTGAAAGGCAGCATCGTACTGTGGGGATACTTTTCTTTAGCAAACGCTGGGAAGGTGGTCAGAGTTGATGGGATGACAGATGGATGGCGCTAAATACAAAGAAAACCTCTTAGAGGCTACAAAACACTTAAGACTTGGTTGGAGGTTCTCCTTCCAGCAGGACAACGCCCCCAAACATACAGCTATAGTTACAGTAGAAAATATGATTACATCAAACTATAGTCTAGTCACAGTCCAGACCTAAATCCAACTGAGAATCTCTGGCAAAACCTGAAATCTGAGGTATCATCCAGTCTGAGCTTGAGTTGTGTATCAAAGGATTGAGCTAGTATTTTTGCCTTTGTGTAAAGCTGCTAGAGAAATGTCCCAACGGTCTTGCTGATGAGTATTGAATGAATGTATGGAAATGTATACCACCCTTTTTTCTCGTTCCTTGGTTTTTCTGATTTTTTTTAAACCAACACAAATCTGAAAGCATGGAACATTTTTTTCTACTTTAGCATTATGTGCTGCTTTGTGTCGATGTTTCTCATAAGCCCCATTCTGATGTGCAACTCTTATTTTCAGAGTTTCCTGTCTGGTGACGAGTTGAATAAACTCGGTATGAAAGAGGGATCTTCATTAGCTGACCACCTGGCCCTCACAATAGGTCAGTAAACAAACAAGTGGTAATATTTTTTTTATTTCCTGGCACAGATGTGATCTGTCTGATTAAAAGCGGGACATTTTACTTGAGAGGAAAGCGTTAGGGTTTTGATTTTCTGTGCTGATTTTAACTTAGACCTTGCAGATGACTGAAAAAGAATATAAGGCACACTTAAAATCCTTACATTTTCTCAAAAATTGATGGTGCGCCTTTTATATATGATTAACATTGTGCTTACTGACTGATTTTAGTGGTACAATGTAATGAATGTAATCCCTCATTCGTGTAAATTGGGTCTGGGGTTTTTAAAACCTTTTAATCTCTGAATCTGAATCTTTAGTGTTTCCACACTCTCTGCCCTGTTCTTTTAAAAGTTTCTACAATAATGCATAAAAGCTTCACAAAGTGTTGCACACTTAGACATTTTACCTAATTAGGAAACTATAGTTACTGCACAGCATTGCAGAAGATTAGTATTCTAGGCTCTAACATCCGATTTAAGTCCTGATAAGACGCTGCTTTGGACTAGCGTGCTTTTGGGAACCTTTTGCTGGTAATGTCAACATAATTTAACACATTTTACGCACTTGATTTTGAATTTTAGAACATGGCACTGAAAATACAAAAAAGACAAAGATTACTTTTATTTAGTTTAGAAGACTTAAATAATAAGTAAATAATTCACAAAAATTCAAAATTCCCGATATGCATAACCTACTTACATTTTATTCTATCTGTATTAACTAAGCCAAAGTTATGCATAAATAAAATAAAAAAAAAAACTGAGAAAAGGGGATCCTGTATGGTTAAGCATAGGTCAATTTAAACAAGTAGGTATTTTCCAAACTTGAAAAAAGTGACCTTTTTTCCCCCCAAGGTTCTTGTAGGACATATTCTCTCTTTAGTTGGAGCAAAAGCAGAAATGACTTTTTGAACTATGCTGGTTGCTGACCCTTGATTCAGTCAAAAAAACCGTAAAATAAATATAGAAGTAAAGTAAAATACTATAAATGGTCTGAATTCACCATACAAGGACTAAAATAAAAGTAAAAAAATGTTCTGGGTCTTGCACTGTACTCAAAATGCTTTAGTGAACTATTAAATGAAGATTACAATAAAATAAGTACAACTTGCTCCACAATTTCATCAAAACAATTGTGCAGAGAAGAGACCATCACATTTTAACATTTTATGTATTGGCATAATTTCCAGGTATTTCAGTGAGACGTAAAGTGTCAGTGTTGACCACTAACTCACCAGGGGAGTCCACTCAGAAGTCCACTCAGCACAAACTCTCTGTGGAAATCCTCCCAATTCTGTTCTTTCAAAACTGCTTCTATCTCGAAGAGGCTTAACAGACTCCTGACTTCTCCCGTAATGCTGCTTGATTTATACAGTCGTGTCCTTGTGTGCTCTGAAAGGCGCTTTTGAATAAAATGTATTATTATTATCTGCCATGCCTTGAACCCGTGCGCTCCTCCTTACAATTGAAGAAGGGCTGAATAACGACCGTATTTGTGTCATTTCTGCCTCAACCTGACTGGCCTGATCTCTTAGTCAGAGGTCTGGGGTGGTATGTGGGAGGTGGTCAGTATCCCAAAAGTGATGTAATGACACAATTCTGCAGCTAAAAAAAAGGTATAGGTAAAGGGTAAATACACATTTGATGCAAAGGGAATGTGCTTTTAGCATTTACTAAATACAATGCTGTAAAAGCTTTTAGGTTTTGGTTCATTTTGGATAAACATACACTGGTCTGAACAGTGAAATCCATCTGTGTTGAATCAAGTGCTTTTTGTTCTGCGTCAGATTCCTGTGGCATTTTAAGTTAATCGGGCTCACTGAGTTCAGTTTGATCCATATGACATCCATAGGGATTGTGTGTCACAATAAGCCTTGTTCATGCTTCCTGAAGTTATTGCTGATAAAAAACACGACACACCATATACAGATAAGAGTGCTTTGAAAAAGTACTTGTCTCTCTTTTCAGATTTCCTGTTTTTTGTTTGTTTTTTTACTTTTTTCTCACATTTACATATCTCAGATTATCAAAGAAATACTAGCGATTTCCTGAGGAATTGCAATTTTATTTTACTTTTTTCAGATGATGACTTAATGAATTAAGGG
This sequence comes from Fundulus diaphanus, assembly GCA_037039145.1. Classification (NCBI taxonomy): domain Eukaryota; kingdom Metazoa; phylum Chordata; class Actinopteri; order Cyprinodontiformes; family Fundulidae; genus Fundulus; species Fundulus diaphanus. Next base: position 28,540,434 of record CM073126.1, read on the forward strand.
GGGGAAGCTACGCAGACCAACCTGAAACACAAAAAGCCCCCTCAATGATTCATGAATTAATTGTGATCAACCACAGATTCCTTTTTTAAAAAACTTAGTTTAATTTCAAAAGCCACACTCAGACCCGATTGCTGGCAGATCTGTAGCATCAAGAAACCACTTAAGTTTCTTGTTGTTTCAAGCAGCAAAGCTTCGTTAAAGGCTCTGTTGTTACTGCATATTCTGTGACAGAAAACAGCAGACATCTATTATTGGCATATTTGCAAGGACGAGTTTAATGGCCAGGATTGTGGGTACAAACAACGATTTTGACTTCTGTTTCTGCCACTTCCGTCAGCAACCCACAGCTTTTACTGATTAAGGCGGAGTGTTTTTTTTAAACCTTTTATTTAAAAAAAGATCGCTATGGGCTTTACAGACCGGCTGTATTAATCTCTTAATGTTTTTCTGTAGCTGCTATAGACACACCTACTATTCTTTGTGATTGTTTACGATACCGTACGGCCATTTTGGGTATGCAACTGTTTCTTCTGCATGTCCACTAGTTATGTTGAGTCCCCCCCCCCCCCCCCCAAAAAGGGTTTTTAGAGAATACTGCACCTACATCAGGCCAAGTATAAATGTCTACAGTTCTTCTGAACGACAACCCATAGTGCAAGTATAACTCAGCCTTAAACAGATGCCAGGCTTCCCCCCCATGTAGTTTAAGTCTGCCGTCGTTTGTTTATTTACTTTTTTTTAATACGCCAGTAGCAATGATACCAAAGATGTAATATAGTAGTGACCGTTGTCAATATAATCAATGCCTCAATGTATGACTGCAACATAAACATGTCAGTAAAACTCCTGTATCTGCAACAGTTTAGTAGTAAACAACCCAGACAACATAAGCCAACACTAGCTGTTATTAGCTTGGCGGACACGGACATCCCATTAATGGGGTCGAGCTGCGCAGTGCGGCACCCCCACCCCCATCCATTACTACAACTACCAACAGGATTAGACGGTTTTCTGGTGGAATCCTGTCTTGACAGCATGAAGTATACTGAAAGTGGCAAAGCCTCATATCATGAGCAGACCTAAAGAAATTCAAGGACCGATTTATTAATTATTTGTCTGGCTTCTGGGTGTAGGATCTGGGCAATTTGCCGCACTTGATCAAACCATGAATTCTTCCCTTTATCAGAACATAATGAATGAGAATCCGTTTGGGACCTTTACCTCGAGCACACTTGGGTTATGCAGCATTAGATCAGAAGCACACCAGCAGCTCAACGTCTGAATCACTAAAAGGCGTGGCCTAATCAAAGTCAGGCATTACATTCAATTGAGATGCTGTAGAATGACCTTAAAAAGGCTGTTTTTGCTCGAAATCCCTGTTGTTGTCAACAGTGGCACAGCCAGTTAATAGGGTTAGGGGACAATTACTTTTTCAAATTAAGCCAGGTTGATTCATACAGCTTTATCTTTAAAAATCACTTGGAAACTACAGTGCATTTGTTCTGAAACATTTAAGCATGACTAAACGGTAAAAGACGATGTCTGTAAGGGGATAAATACTTTTTCACAACACTGTACTGCAGGTGTTCTGCTTGTGATTGATTCCAACTCACTTCTGCACTGGTAGAGGACACGAATGATGGAGCAAAGCTTGTTTTTTTTTAAGAATTGTTGTTAGAATGTGTACTTCAGAAAATGCAACGTTTGATAGAAATGTTTAATGACCTCCAGAAAAATGATTACTGCCGGTAGTTACATATCTTCTGTCCTTCTTAGGTCGCCTTGGTGAGAACATGTCTCTGAAGAGGGCAGTGATTCTGGGGGTCCCTTCTGAGTGGCACATAGGTTCGTATGTGCATGGCAACATCAGCGGCCAGACCGAGGTGGTGATGGGCCGCTACGGCGCTCTGGTCATATTCCAGGGTGGGAAGGATGGAGAACGGGATACTTTAGGTCGTAAACTTGGACAGCACATCGTGGGGGAGGCCCCTTTGTCTCTGGGCAACATGGATGACCTGCCATGTGGTGAATCTGAGACACGGCTACTGCCTCAGACCTTTCTGGCAGACCCTAGTAGGACTGTGGCGCAGTTCCTCAAGGGTCAAGAGGCCCGAGTGTTGGACTTTGTTCGATTTCAGTGTGGAGAGACACTGGAAAAAGAATAGAGGAAATCCCATAATGATTCTCTAATGTGCTTTTTAATGTACTTTAACACTGAGCGGTATCACACATGAGATGACAGAATAATGTAAAAAAAAAAAAAAAAAAAAAGTATTTGGAGATGAGGAAATAAAAACATGTAACAATGAACTTTGAACATTTAATTTTGTGTGTCTGCTTTCTGAATGTACTTTTCATAATTAAAAATGTAAATTGTGCTACTTCGGGCAAATACTTTTTAAGATTCAAACAGATTTCGCCTATGGAGACTGGAAAACAAGAAATCTGTTAGGAATTCTGAATTTCTTAGCCATTTGTTTTTTTGTTTTTTTTTAAACTTATGAGCTAATTTCCTAGCAAAATATGAAGGAATTGGTGTTTGTGTGTGTGTGTTCTAACATTTGTTACAGTGTAAGGGCTATGTCTCCAACATATATTACGTTGTGAGGACCCAAAAGCTGGGCCTTATAAGAAGAAGTGTTCGCTAGGTTTAGGACTAATGCATGAATTGAGGTTAGGTTAAGGGTAAGGTATGTACTGGTAATGCTTAGGGTCAGGGCCATAGAAATGGAAGGAAAATGAATGGCAGTCAATGCAAAGTCCCTGTAAAGATAGAAGGACGAAACGTGTGTAAATATTGGGTGTGGCATGAATATAGCGGCTGTTAAAAACCCGCAAAATAAGTGACAAATGCCGCTCTGAAATCCTTGCATGCGATTGGCTGGTTGGCTTTGAGGTACGTGACGTCACCAGGGGGCGTACCTACCAAACCGGTTAGCTGCCTGCTGTCCGTTTAGCTCGGTGTGTAGACTGACTCTCGGCTGGCCGTGTATCATATTAAACGCCAAAAATAAGACATGGTGAGTAAAGATATTCTCCCAGGCTCGTATATTAAAGCATATTTTTTTTCAATTAGCGGTTAAATGTAAAATGTGGACACATTTAAAGCAGGTTAGCTAATGTTAGCCCGCTTCTCTCTTTGCTTTTAACGCTTCATCCTGTGTTGTGTCGTCTGTCTTGAAATCTGCCTCAACCAGTCTGACTTCACAGAAGACCAGATCATGGGTGAGTGTTTATAAATAACTTGATTTTTCTTGGTTACATAAAATACCAGTGATAATATGGCGTACATCTATCTATCTATCTATCTATCTATAGATATATATATATAGTTTAAAATGCGATGCAGCTCAGATTTGAATTAGCTTTATAAATCTCCACCCTGTTTCCCCACAACCTGCAGGAACCCTGAAGGTAAGTGGTGATGAACAAGTCATTTTCTAAACCTGTGCAATTCAGTGTGATTTTTAAGGTTTGCCACTGCCATACTAACAGTTTGCTTTGGAACTGCGTGTTTTGTTTTGTTTTTTTGCACGGGAGTGGAAAAGTATTTGAGTTAGCAATGCAGTGTGTGTGCATCAGGGAGTAAACCAAGACAATGAGGTCACTGGTGTGGTTATAATCATAGAGAAAAGCTTTCGTTTAGCTATGTTAGGTGTTCAAAAGGATCCTGGAGCAGACCAACAAGTCATACGTCACGCTGAAGTTACACAAGCTCATGCTGTGGCTATGTTAACATCTTTAAGAGTTGTATGTTAAATAAATAAATAATAATAATAATTTGTTTGAGAGCGCATTCAAGTAACTTTCAAACAATACCAAGATAATAGATGTAGTTTAAAGAATTATACCGTTGTATCCTTTTAGCTGAAATTCTGTTGCAATATATGTCCAACCCAACACCACAAAAAATTAGCATAGCTTCTTCTTTTATTTATTTGGAAAGAAGCAATTAGGCAAATGTTTCTCGACTAATATTCTGTCTTTGTCTATTTGGTAAAAGAAATGTCAGTTAATTAACCCGTATTAGTCCTTTATTCAGCAGTAAAGGCATGTTTGTTACTATAGAATATGCTGTTTTCACTGTTAAAAGCATATATAGAGAGAGCATTCAGCCATAAATGTAGGTTATTTGTGAAATTAAGATGAGCATTCTTTCTAGAGATGCACCAATATCTCAGAGCTCAGAAATGGCACATTTTCCCTTAAATTGTTTGTGTTTGGTAACCTGTGCCTGATCAAACGCTGAACATTCAGATTTAGTTTTTCTTCACCCTATTAAATGCATCAAACCTTTCACAACTCCAGTCTGTGATCACATCAGCCAGCAGCATGGGTTTTCATTCTCTTCTGGCTAAATGGGCGAAAGACGTGGCGCACCCTGGACAGGTCGCCAGTTCATCACAGTAACGGAGCAGCTAGAGGAAAGGCTGATTAATATCGTATATATCAATATAAAGAGGCTTCAGTGCATCACATGTCTGGTCACCAAAACTTTGCGTGATCACAGGATCAATTATATGAAGAGTTAATGTTTTTGCATTTAATCCATTTGTAAGTATTGGTAAGAAAATACTTGGCAAATGCAAGGTGGCATTATCAGGAAAAACAAAAAAGAAAATGTATATGTCACTGTGGATCAAAACTGCTAGTGGACTCCTGAAGTTGTTGCTCCTTTCGAGTACTTAAAAAGGACCAGGCACATCATGGCTTCTATCGAAACTGCAAATTCACTTGAGTTCTTTTAGGGACATTTCATCCGTGTCATTGGGCAGAGCTTATTTGCTTTTTAGCTCTGATATGAGGCAAGAGACGTGAGCTATCTATCCAGCAGCCCTGCTCCTGATGTGTTAACAACTCTAGGTAAATCATGAACAGAAGAAGTTCCTTCAGTACCTTATCTAATGCGCTTGGAGCCATTTGAATGTTGTACATTTATACTTGTGTCTGAATGGTTCGTCAGTAACTGTGGCTGGCTTGATATGCACTGTGTAGCTGAACCGCACGTCTTTCTCTTCCTCGTTTTTAAGATTTTAAGGAGGCCTTCCTCTTGTTTGATCGGACGGGTGACGGGAAGATCACCTACAGCCAGTGCGGCGATGTGATGCGGGCCCTGGGACAGAACCCAATCAATGCCGAGGTGCTCAAAGTCCTCGGAAATCCCAAAATGGAAGGCAAGCTTCAGATTTCACTTGTCGCACAACGAGCAAGTTTAACATTTCAGGTTGATTAAACTTTAGTTTTTTAGGCCCGGGTTAGGACTTGAAAATTTGAACGGATGACGCAAAGAATTGGTTTATTTCATATTTCTGGAACATAAAACATTCCCTCCTGCGTTCTCGTTTGCGTGCTGCAGAGATGAACCGCAAAATGCTGGATTTTGAGCAGTTCCTTCCCATGTTTCACGCCATCGCTAAGAACAAGGACCAGGGCTCCTTTGAAGATATCGTCGAAGGCCTGCGCGTCTTTGACAAAGAGGGAAACGGCACAGTGATGGGGGCAGAGCTGCGTCATGTCCTCACCACTTTAGGTAAGGCCTGCACAATAAAAGGTCAGATGTCTGGGTTTGGGTCAACACTTCCAATAATACAAAAAAGTGCATAAAAAATGTTCTGTTGCAAAAAAAAAAGGAGAAACCATCCCCTTAATGGCTCTGTGAATTTGATTTTTGTGTTTCAGGTGAAAAAATGACAGAAGAAGAAGTGGAGACTCTTTTGATAGGACATGAAGATGCCAACGGCTGCATTAATTATGAAGGTAAATCAGCCCAGAGCAGTAAATGGAAATTACATTAAGCAAACAAGACTTGCACACAATACTAACACAAAAACAGACATCTCACAGACTGCTCAGTGTCTCCTGAAGCAAACGTTACACCAGGCTTTCCTTAATCAAAAAAGCCCAACATTTATTAGTAGCCCCAATTACCAAAGTGACATTTTAGTAGTTTTTTAGAGTCAAACTCATTTGCGTTCGTATGACTAAATATGAGGGCAGGTCTTTTTATTTTTATTTTTTACTATTTTTCAAACTATCCACAACAGCAACAAAACCCCACCCCAGAGGAGATAATAATAATAATAATAAAATTAATAATAATTAATAATAAAGGGGTTGTAAACAAAGTGATTTATTTACAGGTTTAGATTCATCACATGTTGCTCGATCAATTTCACGAATTATTCTTGCTGGTGCCGAACACTGTTGAGCTAGATGTCATGTTTAGATCCTGTGGTGAAGGCAAGCGGATAACCAAACCGAGGCACGGACTCATTTACGCCAAAACGCAAGAAGAAAGCGAAAAGGAAACGACTGAAAATACATAGTCGCTTTTTGTTGGGTATGAACTTAGGCATTAAATGTGGCTGGCCTGTGGGAAGGATCAAATTATAGAGCAGCACGTAGATTTGAACAATATGCTTGAAAGGGGGGCCATGAATAATTGTTTTTTTAAATAAAATTTCAATATGCTTACATTGCATATTTAATATATTATTCGAAACGATTTTACCAACTTATTAATTTGTGCCTAACCATCAAGCTAAAGTGAAATCTCATTTACGACAACAAGAGAAAGGGGTTAGGAAAGGAAACCTGAAAGTCATTCGACTACAGCCGTACTCCTCGTCTCCTCTGACTGTGAGCTGGTTTACTGCCAGCGTTGTTGAAACACCAAATTTATAAGCAGTTTTTGTTAAACTGTCTTTTCCATGGTTGTGCTAGAAGTATATTTCTGCACCTATCTGCCATATTAATGCCAGCTTTCCTCCTCTCTCTCTGCAGAACTGGTCAGGGTGGTGATGAGCGGTTAAGGACTTCACACAATCCCAGCTTTAAATTTATTCCAGATTTATTCTGTCTCGTCTTACTCCTCCATCCATGTCATCCTACCTCTAACACTGTTTTGGTACATTTTAACTTTTTTTTCCTTCTATGTGCCTTGTCTGTCTGATGTGAAAAACTCCTCTCATCTCATCTTCCTAAGTACTGTTGATGTTTGCCGGCACAATTAGTGGTACAGTTCCAGTTGTAGGGATACCTTGTGCATCTCTGGCAGTCAGCCTCTGTCTAGCGGTCTTCTTGTTTGGATGGAGATGATCATGTGATATGTTACATTAAGAAATATTGAATAAAACGGTTCACCAAGTTTTGTCTAGCCTCCATGTCTGTGTATACGTACTATATAAATCAAAGTAAAAGCCGATTTAACTTTGGGGGGAAATGGATTCTGTTGGGAAGATATCGATATCTGGACGTTTCCACAGAAGTTTGAGGAAAACAAAACCAACATACTTTTATTGAAAGCATTGCTTTCCTTATTATTCACATGGTTTATCTCATTATTTTAGTCACGGAAAATAGTTTTATTTTAAATGCACTCTGGATAATTGTGTTTTTCAATGATTTGTTGGGTACAAAATGAAAGAAAACACACTTTTAATATACTTATAATGATGCTTTGGATTCTTTCCCTCCTTTAACGTGTTGCTCATTGTGTGTGGTTGCCAGACAAACTTTGAGCATCATCCAGCTGTTTTTGTCACAGTTCCACTTGTTTTAAACTCTGATTGTCCTGACATGTAAGTATCTTATTTAGGAAGATCAACTCCTTCCTTTCTACCTTCATGTGTCTTTCCCACTTTTAGTGGCTAAATGAAATCGGCCTCTTTGTTACGTCATAAACGGGACATAATGGATTACTCCAATAAAGACAGTGACCATCTTTTACGATGTATATTCAAAACATGCTTTAGATTACATTTATTTTCTAGAAATCTTTAGGGGCACCTGTGGAGGGAGAAAAAAAGTTTATTCTTAAAGTCCTGCATTTTCCAATAAAATAATTGTGCTAAAATTGAAGGTTTATGAAATAATGTTACAAAAGATTAGCTCACCTCCAGGCTTTTTTAAAGCATCTTGACCAAAAGTGTGAATACCTGTTGAGAGCGACGGGACTAAAACTTAAATAGCACCTTTGAAATAGGAAAATCACACGTACCAAGAACTAATAACGGCAATCCGAGAACCTTAGTTTCTGCTAAATGACAAATCATGTTCATGCCCATCAGCCATTGTACAGCGCATCCAGCGCTAAAACCAACTAACGAAGTGGGCGGAGCTCTGATTGGGTTGGGCTCAGCTGAGGGGCTGTGTCTGCTGATTGTGATGTAATAATTCGGAGGTTTTTGAAACAGCTTGATTTCTAGACACCAGCAATTTTCTTATTGCCAAAAAAAACGACTGGATGTTTTTTTTTAGGTTTTTTTTAGTGCTTGGACTGTAGACGCAAAAACTTGCAAAAAGTGAATTTTGTGTAATAGGTCCCCTTTAAGATGACTTTTGTTGAGAACTGGCGCAATCTAAACAAAATGAACTCAATCTAGAAGTCATTATAGTTTCATAAATTGCGGTTATATTTGGGATTAATGTGTATTATCAGTAAAACAAACACACAATAAAACACTGCGCAGTGACTCCTCTTCACATCTTTATTTTTTTCCTCAAACATTTCATAATTCAACCAGTTCGGATGTTTATTAATAAACTGTCAGCACTGATGTGATGATTTACAGAGGAAAAACTCATGTCTACTGTATAATACCGCACTTGCTGCTACCTTGAGCAAAATGAAAAACATACAGAAACTGAGCAGACACTTATTTCATATCACAAAATTCACACAATGTAGTAATAACACAGATAAAAGATGTCCATTTATGCTCACGGCGGAGGTGAGGACTGCAATACTGGCTAGATGGACAATAACTGCAAACTTTCACCGTCTGACTGGATTATATATTTCATAACACTGATGTGATGTGTTGTGTGTGAAGCAAAATGTTGTTTTTTTCTGTTAAGTTTTAGAAACTTGGTGAACACACAACTGATGGCACTTATTAAAAAAAATAACTGAAAGGTAATGTTGTTTACAAGTCTTAATGGCAGGGGCACACATGATCACAATCACGTCTCAGACAGATCCGGCAAAAACGGTCCAGATCGCACACAAAGATGGCGAGGGTAGATACAGGCTACAAAGATAATAATATACAGTTACAATGTTGACATATCAAAGAAGAAAAAAAAGATGGAAAAATACATGTAAAAAAATATAAAAATCAACAGGATATAAAGTGAGAACACTATTGGGGAGTTTTAAAGACATGATTCTCTTTTAGATGCAGTTTTAAGGGGTTCCCTTGTTTTGACAGCATTGGAGTTACTTCCAAGTTATTATTTTTTTACATAAAAAAGAATCCCATATGCTTCCCAAGCAACCATACTTAAAGAAAACATTTTGGTTTACATAACACAGCATCTAATACTGTTTGGTGCGTGGTTGCTAATAGCGAAGACTTTCCTTTTCTGCACATGAAGAACTGGATGCTTAGAGTTCATCCACGCTGAAAGGTTTTTCTCTAAGTGCTGCTGGCTTGATGGGAAATTACATGAGATCATCGAAGGAAAGTCTTCTCAGGACTCCAGGCTGTACTTTGAGTTTCCACAGCATCATAACTGGATACAAAAAGGCGTGTTTGTAACAGAAAATCCAGTTTACAGTACATTTTCCTTAATTGCATCCAAGCTTAGATTAGCTAATTTAGCAATTTCAATCTCTTCCTTCATTACAGACTTTTAGCCATGTAACCTTCAGGTTCAACCCTGTAGACAAAACGTATCCAAGTAACGTAAACACAAACGGATCTAAAGGACCATGATAAAGTTCAGAAACCTCCTGTTGGTTGAAGTATTTAAGACCACAAAACAAAGATATAAGTGCTAGAGTTCAATACGACGGATGCTTCAAGTCTTTCAGCGAGACTTTTAATGAGAAAAGTGCTTTTTCTTACAGACGTATGTTTTAAAACGTACCTAAAGTACAAGGAGGATGCGGGGCCATTGCAGAGATGATGAACTACCAGGCTTTATGAGCTATCACAAACTTCAGTAACAAAAAAAAAAATTGCAACAAAGACGACGCAACATGAGGCTTTTGTTCTTCTCTGCTCTGACATGTTGGTTTAACAGATGTTCACCTTAAACTCGACGGTTTGGTCAGCAATGAAGGATTAAAATTCAGTTTTTCGTAAGAGTCAGTTGTTTTCTAAAAGGACTTATCTTCAAACAAAGAGGTGGATTCATTTACAATATGGTCTTCACATCAATTCCCTTTGTAGAAAAACCAAAACTGAACATGAAAAATGTCTTCTCGTCGGTCAGCTGGCGACGACTTCATTTCAGATGATGCATTCGGGGTTTGAAATGGTCAGTCATTTGGATTCGCGGGCAATTCATTTAGGTGTTTTTCTCACTGCGGTGCAGGAACAGGCGCTGTCGGGTGGAGTGAGTCACCTTGGTGAGGAGTGCTGGGCTCTGTGGGGGTGAAGCAGGAAGAAAGAAATGTAACATTTCTACAAACCTTGTGCACCTTCTTACCTTTTCACAAAAGTTATCCAACAAAATGTTGGTGTTTGTTGGGAAGCGTATCCCTCGGTCACTGCTAGCCAGCCAATGACATTATAGTCTGTCAGTGAGTAAAAGGTTGAGCAGCAAGAGACTACAGCAAGCTGCAAATAGTAGAAATGATCCCACATTGTGGTGGGAGGAGCCAATTATGACCATCTGTTGTTGGGCCTGAAATACTTCAGCTCAAACAAAATCAACTGCAAAGACGAAGAAGAGTTCAACCGGATGTCAGCTGAAGAGAAACGTCTCGGTGTTTTGGCATCATCTGGCAATGACTACTTTGAAATAACAAGAACAAGAACATGAGCGGCCAGCTCTAGATGTTCAAAAGAAAGGTTGAAAAGTGTATCAATCTCAGTTTGTTGTCAGAAAAGACTTTAAATATAGCTGTTTTTTCCCCACATGGATGCACAGTGCGCTCTCTGTATATTGGATCGTGTCGTCCAGTAGACCCTGTGTTGATGATGATGATACAGACATAATCTGCATGGAGAGAAAAATGAGCAGATGTAGCATGTCATGTGACTATTTTAGCACAGACGGGCATGAGCTACTCCAATGAGCCTATTCTGAGTCTCAGAAAAAGGAAACATGTCGGTGTGAAAACAAGTGCTCCAATCCCTTTGTGCATCTGGGTTGAATGTGTGCAAAACCAGAACTTGGTCTAAACAAAATGCAACCCTTGGTTTAACACCTGGAGTTATTTAAATCAAAATCTGTCCCTCCTAGTAAAGGTACGTAGAAACTCCTCTTCTATTGCAGCAGCCTAATCTCACAGTGAAAACGTAAAAACAATCCTGTTAAGATACGATAGGAACCTCTGATTACTAATCCATGACTTTCAGTTCGAATGGCCCCACAGGGACCCTTTTATATTAGCCTCTCACCACCAGGCTGCATGAGGACTCCCTCCTAGCACACACAGTGAGCAGGAGGGAGGAGTACTAATAGAAAACTGCAGTCATACAACTTTTCACTCACCAGACTATAGATATATGTCCTGCTGATTTGATTTCCAGTTGTAAATGCATTGCATATTCATAAATGCGCTTTAGCTTTGAACTCACCGTGGTGTGCAGCTGGAGTGCTGGAGCTGGAGTGAGGGGCCGGGGCCTGGCTGGGCGGGCAGGGAGATGGCGTGTGAGCGCCTGCAGGAGGTTGGGCCTCGGGAGGCGGGGCAGAAGAAGCTGGTGGCGCAGGACTGGGGGCCGCCGGTGGAGCTGGTGTGCTGGGAGCTGGCTGACTCGCACTCGGGCCTTGGGGTTGTGGAGCTGAGGTTGCCTGGTTGGAGTGAGGGCCTCCGGCCTGGCTGTGCTGCTGGTGCTGGATCTGCTGAAAGTGCTGCTGGCGAGCCCTCATCTCGGCATATTTCAGCTGCTCCATGTGGAAGGACTGGCGGTCCGCCAGCAGCTGCTGCCGCTGATACTCAAGCTGGAAGCGCAAACATATCTTGGGTTATTTGGTGAAACGACATTCCCCTATTAAATGCCGCAATGACGTATCGTGCTGTTTTATTGGACTACATATCCCAGGTTCCTTCACTCACGGCCTCCCGCTCTCGGTCCATGATAGTTTCCAGTTCTTCAAAGTGTCGCAGTTTAATCTCAAGCTTCTTCATCTGGGTCTCCACCAGCAGCGCCACCAAGGATTTGATTTTCCTCTCTTCCACTGCAGCTAAATGCTGTGAGCACAGTGAAGGGAATCTGTCTTTACAGAAGGTAAAAAATAAGAACGCAGATATTGAAGATGGCAGAGAGATATATTGATCTGGACCTTGGCTTTGACAGCGGCAGCTGCTAAAGCGGAGGCAGCAGCAGTCGCCAGGTTTCCCTCTCCCACATCACGCTCAACCTTAGCTTTCCGTTCTCCTTCAATCTCTCCTTCTCTTTGTCCCTCCTCTGTTCCCTCTTTTGCATCCTTCTCTTTCTCACCGTCACCTGAGAGAAGAAAAATATAATGTTTTAGCTTTAAGCAGGACTTTAAGCACCGGACATCTCAGAGATAAAACCTCCCACACCTATCTCAGGCTCAGTTTTATCTGCCTCCCTCTCCCTCTCCCCTTCGGCTTCTCTTCCTCTTTCTTCTTCTTTCTTCCCATTCTCCACCTGCTTCTCTTCCTCCTCCATGGCTCCATCTTTGTTCTCCTGCACATAAAACAACAATGAAATTAACAGGCGCTCACTATGAGACGCCAAAAAATAACACATTTAGATTTTTATTTGTAATTTTGTTGGGTGAATGGGAACCAGAACCTTGGCTTCTCTTTTCTCTTCACTCGACTGGCTGTCACTCTTACTTTCATCACTGCTTTCATCTGAAGAGAAGTCACAATTGATTATTCAACATTTTTAACTGTAGTTCTTTTTCTCTGAGCTTCATGTGTTGCTGTGTTTTATCCTACCAGGCCTTTCTCCCTCCTCCAGGCCAGTGCCTGCGATGCCGCTTCCCTCCAGGCCGTACAGGGGATCCTGACGGCCGCTGACTCTCGCTGCTTCCTCGACCCGCCGCACGTGAGCCTCGACAAGCGCTGCAGGGACTTCCTCCTTCATACGGGAAAACTCCTCTAATAGGAAGAGACATGTGGTTATCAAACCTTTAGGTTGTTTACTTCAAATCTCTGCTGAGCTGGTCATTTTTAGGGGTTTCGCTGCTTACAAATACATGAACCAGGAATGTACGGCGCTGCAACATTATTTATGCAGCTGGAGAGCACTAGTAGCATCCACCCCTTAAACTTTCTCACACGTTGTCACATAACAACCACAAACGTCTATGCATTTATCTTAAGATTTTATGAGATAGATGAACAAAACGTCCCCCTTTACTGTGACATCCCCCTAAATAACATCTAATGCAACCAGGTTCAGAAGTCTTCTAATTATTAGAAATTTAAAAGAAAAAGGTTTTATCGTATGAAACAGTGAACATTGAGCAGGGTTCAATCCATCATTCAAAAATGTAAAGAGACCACAAAGCCGACAAGTCATGACCGGGCCGATAAGTGTGAAACCTTTCATTTGGTTGGTCGACCTCGCAGAGGACCATTAGAAAATAATAAAAATTTAAAAAAAAGGGTCTGGAAGCATAGAAGTGCGTATAATGGGTCAAAGGCAAAGTTTTTTTTTCTCTTTGTTTTCCTCTTTTTTTTCTTTTCTCTTTTTTCCTTTTTTCCCCCTTTTTAAGAACAAAATGAAACTACCACGGCCCATCATTCCCTCCATGAAACAAACTGTCAACTTCAATAAATCAGAAGAGGTGCTCCAATGAGGCTCGTTTATCTGATGAAAAGTACCTTTAAGCAGATTTTAAACATACTTTCCATTAAGCCCAGATTCTGTATTATATACGTAGTTTCTTATTGGTCTGGTGTAATATTCTGATTTTACACAATGAGCTAAAAACAGGCTTCACTTCACTTGTGTAACTTCAAACTAACTTAAAAACGAAAAAGTAAATGAGTAAATTAAAGCATCTCGTCTTATGGTTAAAAAAAAGTTTCCTCTTTACAACATTTTGACAATATTTTTTCCTAAACATACAGTATTTTCACCATTGCAGACTTATTCTCTTAATGGATGCCCAATGAGTGCATTGGCCAAATAAAATCCAGATTTTCCAAAAATTAAACCTTAAAAAAAATTGTAAATTGGAATGAATTGATTAAATCGATTTATCACCCAGCCCTAGTACCGCTCTTAAAACTGTGGTCGGGTGCCGCACAAAATCAGTCCAGGAGCCGAAAACGGCCCTTAGGCCACACTTTGGACACACCTGGTTTAGATGAAAGCATATTTTACACGTGAAAACGACCCAAAGTCCAAACCTAGCATTGAAACTGATGTCCACAGACACACTTCATTCAATGTGACTGAGCTGGAGCTAATGCAGTTTTAAACTTCAGTCTAAAAGTGCATAAAGACTGATGTAGCCCAAAAGCTACAACTGCATTAAAGGGTTGCTCTGCAAATATTGACTCATTGAGGCAGAAGAAAAATGCACCGTGACTTGTGTTGCTCTATTAAAATACATGAAAGGTTGTGGCTGTAAGGTGACAGAATGTACAGAAGTTCAAGGGTTATGAATCTGCTATGAATCAGGGAAAGAACTGCTTTCGAGAGACGAGATGAAGGCATTTGTAGGCGTCTCTCTGTTTAAAACGCCCCTTCGTCACATCGAACAGACTGAACTCTTTTACCTGCAACTGTTGCATTTTATGCAAACATGCGAGCAGCTGTCAAAGCATCATGGTTAAACACGGATTATGCTTTAGTTAAGGTTTCCCCTCAGTATAAATATTTATAAATGTTTAAATCTCCTGATTAAGAAAATGCAGGAAAACTTTATGTCCACATTCACAAAGCATCCCAATGATGGAAATCGCCAAAAGCCGACAACTACATACTTTGTTCATCTCACAGATTTAAATAATTGAATCTCTTTGTTGATTTCTGTTCATCGGGAAATTTTCAAAAGAAGCCACTTCTCACCAAGAGCGGATTTGGCTGCAGCTGAGGCCACACGCGGGTCAACTACAGAAGCCAGGAAGGCCACAGTGCTCATGACGGGGTTTCCTGCTTGGCTGAAAGGAACTGGCTGGTAGGCCAGCGGGCCCAGCGTCGACGAGCTGTCCTCCAGGTACGGGTCTTCAATCGGCAACCGCAGGAAGTGCAGGATGCACTCGTCTTGAGTACGGCTGCCCACGTGTTCAGACACCTTGTTCCAGTCATCCTTATACATCTCAAGCCCCTGATGGACATGAGATAATCATTCAGCCCCGCGTTTTTATCTGCTGTCTCCACAGGCGAATTATCACGACTAGTTGTGTCAGCGAAAGGCCAATACCTCCAGCAGCAGCAGTGTTTCCTGCTCGGTCCACTCCCTCATAGAGCTCGCAGCACTCTTGCTCTGCACACAAATAGATCGCCGCTACTTTAATTGAATGCAAGTCCTACAATTAGGGTTAATTAGATAAGCTGTAGATCCGTTATGGGCAACCCCTTCTTGCTTTTACCTTTGCAGATGCAGTCTTCTTGCTGTACATGTCGGTCCGCAGCCCAAAGTTTTGCAGATCTGTGGGCTTCTCTTTCACTTTGTCTGGGAATGTCATCATCGGCTGGGTGGCGGGGGTCTGGAGGGGTTACAGTGAAATCAGCAAGAATGTCAAAATAATATCTGCCGATTCCCGCTCGCGTGTTCAAACGGGAGTATCTCTGAACCTGGGATGTCTTGGGCTGCAGTGGCACCAGACTCGAAGGGGTGTCTGCAAGGACGTGGAAGTGAGAGGTCGGCGGCGGTCCCATGGGTGTGGGTCGACTCTCTGAGTCCACCTGGTAGTTGATGAGTCCCCACTGCTCTAGAAAAGCATGAACTCTGCAGAACAGCAAACAGAGAGTTTCCCACTGGGAGAAAGTTCATGAAAGGCTCAACGGCGTATAAAAGTCAACCTCCCATCTACCTCATGATGGCGCACACGTCTCCCGCAAGGTTCCTGCGGCAGGCAGTGGAGGTCAGATACTCCTGAGGGTTCAGTCGATAGGTGTCAATCATGAAGTTCCTGTATGCTAGATAGCTAAAGGGAAAAGGATGGAAGAACACAACCACTGCATTAAACTAGTATGTAATAGTAATTTCCGGTCACTCTGTGTTGTGCACCAATGGCCTGCTTACATCTCCGGGGTTTTAGATTTGTTCTTCCCGTTGAAAAACTCGGGCAGGGCTCTCCGCTCAATGGCGTGAACGCTGCAGGAGAAACGAACAAAGGGTCAATGTGGCGCTTTCAGTTATAATCAGAGGCGATTTCTCCTCTGGTCAAACATGAATTCGACATCTGAGATCACAAACTAACCAATGGTTTTCTGATTCTACGCTGCTGGACGAGCAGCAGTTCTCAATCAACAAATTGACTTTCTGTATGTTTTATCTCTTGTGAAAAAACTGGGAGAAAAACGTGTTGCCTCTAAGAGAGAAAACTGCACAGTGAGTAGCAGCGTTTCATCAGATCCCAGACTCCCTGATATAAAAACAAAAGATAAACTGCTCAGTTTTTAGTATTTTTTACCTCTTCCCCTCCCTGCATTCATCTTCTGTGCCCTCAAAATACAACGCAACAAGCAGACACGTGTTTGCAAGGCTGTGTGTAGCACTAGGGTACAGAAATTGACATAAAATAACTTTCCTCAAGGTTTGCAGAGGGATAAATGTGGCATTGGTAGGAATGTTAGGAGATGAGCTGAGCTTTCAAAGCATGTTTTGAGTAACGGAGGGGCGGCGTTTCCACAAAGCGCGTATCGAGGTT
Source organism: Fundulus diaphanus (assembly GCA_037039145.1). Lineage (NCBI taxonomy): Eukaryota > Metazoa > Chordata > Actinopteri > Cyprinodontiformes > Fundulidae > Fundulus > Fundulus diaphanus. The sequence continues at coordinate 28,557,196 of CM073126.1, forward strand.
TGCTTCATTGAAGGGGGAGTCGAACATGTTGATGTCCGAAGCCTCGCCACCCAGCCGTACCATGTGACCGCTGCGAGGAGCGGTGCAGATTGCCTGTGGGTTTTGACAGGCATTAAAGCTCCTCAGTATTCAGTCAAATGTGGGAGTTTGTTGGAGAGTTGAGGTCAGTTCAGGTTTTCGATAAAATGTTGATAGCTTGGAGAGAAGAGTTTGGATCAAGTTTTCACAGTTTGGAGACAGTTTGTAAAGTTTAGGTGAGAGGAGGAGCTTGGAGATTAGAGAGTGAGGAGATGACAGAGGATGGAGCCAGCTAGGAAGAGGAGGATCTCACCTATCTGGGAATATTTGACTTGAGGTAAATTCTTCTTAAGATTCATTAGATTTGCTTATCAAGAACTGTATTTTCACTGTTACTTTATTTATATGTGAGGTGTGTTAGCTATTGCCTTTGTTTGCTGTCTCCATTTTATGACGCTGCTGTTGAGCTGTTTGCAGAGAAAAATGTTTCTGCCTCCATAGTGGGTCCCCTCAAGAAAATGTTAGAGCAAATCCTTCAGGAGGAGATGACAGTCAGCACCAGCAGCTGCATTAGAAGATGGAGACCACCTCATCAGCCACCTACGGGAAAAGCTTCAGATTTTCTAGACCATGAGCATCCTATCCCTGGCCGCCTTCCTTGACCCCAGATTCAAAGTTATAAGTTTTGGCTGAATGCGTGTTTTATCATATTTTTTATATATCTTTATATAATAATATAAATATATTAATAATTTTGTAAAAAGGATGACTTTGTTTTGGATATTCTTCTTTTAAAGACTGTATATAGTTGCACATATTTTAAATTGAATTTTCTTAATAAAAAAGCTATAAAAACAAAACAAAAAAACTGGTGTTTTTAAAGGTAGGAGAAGTAGTGTCAAAGGAAAGAATCTATTAAAACAAAAAACCGTTAAAAAACTCTTATTTCTGAATAAATCCCCCCTTTTTGCAGATTATTGTCCAAGTTGCACAAGCATCCAGTTCCACAAGGACTTTGTCTGATTAAGCCCCATGCCATTTCACTAAAGTGATAGAAAATCATAACGCAGTCAGACATATAATATTCTACTTAGAAAAATACAAACAGAACATATTTACAAATATTTTATTATATATATATTAGGGCTGGGCAACGATTAAAATCTTTAATCGCGATTAATCGCATAATTTGCCTGATTAATCATGATTAATCGCATTGTATGCACAAACTCCAAGAATGAATTAAAAAGTAGTGTAAAGAGCAGTTTTATGTTAATGTTCTGCTGCCATATGAACAAAAGTGTTGTAACATTTGTAGCACTTATCAGTAACACATATTTAGTGTAAAGCTCAACTTAAACATGTAAAACAAAAAATAGCAATAATAATAAATTAAAGCTTTTTGCCACTGACAGGAAATTCTCTTTATGGGGAAAAAATCTACCAATAACAGGCAATTTCTGAGGTAACCGCAGGGAGCAGCATTACCATTTTATGTTCAATACCAAAGTGTGAATCACAAAAAAAAAGGTCTACAGTAGCTATCCACTTCGCCATTACATAGGTTAGCTTCTCTGAGTCATTGAATTGTTTGGTGACGTCTACAGTCTGTTTGGCATTTAAGTGATATGTTAAGCTCAAGGTGCTCCGGTGATAAGAAAGTTTAACTATGCAGTGGTTACAACTAACTTGTTTCTGTCATATTCGTTGCTGGAAGAACTTTAAACTGAAATGCTTGCTAACTCGATATGCTTGCATGTTTTTTTGACGTTAACACGCGTTTTTTTGCTTTTGCTTTCTCGCGTGCATATAGTGAATGGCAGGGAAAAAACAGGCAAAAAACATGGATACTTTGAAGCGAGAAGCGACTTCACCGACGGCGTCGATGCAGAAAATAAAAGCATGTGAGCAACATGCGTTAATGCGCGATAAAGTAAATATCGCCGTTAATAGTCTAATGAATTAACGCGAAATTAACGCGTTAACTTGCCCAGCCTTAATATATATATATATATGTATATATATATATATATATATATATGTATATATATATATATATATATATATATATATATATATATATATATATATATATATATATATATATATACATACAGTGTTGGGGAGTAACGGATTACATGTAACGACGTTACGTAATTTAATTACAAAAGAAGAGTAACTGTAATTCGTTACAGTTACAATGAGAAAATATGTAATTCAGTTACAGTTACTTCCGAAAATATTAAGAATTACAAATTTAGTTAATTTTTTTTAAAAAATATAAAGAAAAACCTTTGCGAAATATGTAATGATATTTTTATTGCTTCTCGCCCTGTATCGTCGTTTCCCGCTACGGCTCCTTGTCTCTATCACTCTGATGATCCATCCTGTGCTGGTGGAGCCTTCTGAAAGAACAGCAAGCGAGCGGACGTTTCACGGTTTTATTTGGCTTCATTTTAAGGAAGAGAAAGATGCAACAAGGCGCTTTGCAATCATGCAGTCTCTTGTTATTCACACACAACAATAAACCGTGAGAGCCGACGTGTGTTGTGAAACTGCAAAACTTTGTCTTAAGCGGAAAATCAAACGCGCGTACACAGATCAGCGTTCACAGTATTGCGTTCGTGAGCGTCGGAAAGCTATGGTGCATTCAGGAGCATGGGACATTTCACTTTTACAACGAAAAAGGCAGAAAACGGAACAGAACTTAACTCATACAATAATGTATTTATCCAGAAACAGTGTGGGCTTTCTTACAATACTGAATTCTCTATAATTGTATTTCTGTTATTTTTGATTATGCACATCTGCTAGCTTTTTATTCTAAAAAATCTATAATATTACAGCAGCAAATTATCAAAGTTTTTCAAAGCCTGTTTAAAAGCTCCAAATGGGGCTTCAGATCATACAGCAACAATTGTGCCGTCATTGTTTTACAGGGCAGAATTTGCATTTGCTGACTCTTGTCCTTTAACTACTGATGGATATACAGGAATAGAGTCATACAAGTGTCAATTCCTCTGAGGTAGCAGGGGATGCAATTTTTGGCAAGGAGTTGCCAAAAAATCCATCCTCCTTGTTTTAAACTTAAAAATCGTCACACACACACACTTGTGGACATCCTGTGATCGCCTGTCTGTAGTTCCCTTTCAGCTTAGTGCTTTTTTAAGGTTCACATTCAGTTCTCAAAAATTAAATGTTGAACATGGGTCAATACTCATTAAAACCTTAAAGTAATCAAAAAGTAATCAAATGTAATTAGTTACATTACTTTTTAAAAGTAATCGAAAAAGTTACACTACAATTACATTTTAAACAAAGTAACTTGTAACTGTAACGGATTACATTTTTAAAGTAACTTTAGATTTTAGGTAAAGGTAAAATAATTCACGTTACAACCCGTAACGTAAGACATTTGAGTTCAAACTGCTTCCAGAACGGTGAAACGAGCTAAACGAGATGCGCTGTTACCTGTTGTAGTCGAACCAGGCGGCGTAGCTCGGTATGATGATGTGGTGGGTCTGCTCGGTCACGTTGTCCTCGTGAAGGTCTGAGCTCTTCACTGGTTCCCCCTTCACACTGGGAGAGCCCTCCTCCTCTTCCTGTTATAAAAAAAAAAACACACATCTCTGTTCACACAAAAATAATGCCTTTTCTTGACCAATTTTGTTTATCGTGATTTTATTCCATATTTTGCTTTAAATTAAACCGTTGGGGACAACAATACCTTTCCTGCTGTCTCCATGGACTCCTCTTCTTGTTCATCTGTTTCAGTCACAATATAAAAGGTGACGTGGTTATCAATAAACACCTTTATGGTGACCTTTAGGATGTTTGCTCTCAAACACATTTTAAAAAGACAAAATGTTTAATCATCCCTACCCACATCAGTCGCTCCCTTAACTGGGGTTGATTCTGAGTCCTTCTTGGTGTTATCTACAAGCAGACAAGAAATTATTTAACAGAAAATATGACATATTATTAAGCACTTTTGCAACCATACTAATTCTTTGGTATACATTCATTTCTATTTTAATGAATGGGTATATTTGTGTACTTGTCTTTGCTGTGTTTCCCTCTTCAGATGCAGGAACAGGTGAGGCTTCGTCCAGGTCCTTGGACAGCTCCTCCTGCTCCTCCTCCCTCTGACCTCGTTTAGACTTGGTGTACGGCGTGGTTGGCCTGGCAGAGCAGAGAGAAACAAACCTCTGGGAATCAGAAAGTGGATCTCTACTATATCTCAGTTAAGAGGGAGAGGGTTTGGTGATAAATGCTGACTTTTTGAGTCATTTCTGAATTTTCTTTAGATCCTTAGCCCATAAATTTGGCTCAAAATGTGGAGTAGGTGTGAATATTGGCTTAGAAAATTACCTTTTGCCATACATTTCAACTTGGAAAAGACAACTGCTAAGGCAGGTAAACACAAGGTGAATAAAAACAAACAACTGCAAACAAAGAGCAAAAAGCAGGCAGCACAAACAGAGAGCCGTCCTCTTCCACCGTTGTCCGTCCTCCTTTAATCAGGAGGAGGGATTTCAGCAAAGTCAGCGACTTGATGCAATCAGCCAGGCTTCCTTAGATCGAACGTTTTTAATTACTAGTATCATAAACTGACTTGAGTTTTAAGCTGAGTATAAACTCCCTCTGACTGCACTTTATTATAAATGGAGTCCAGCTGGAATGTAAATAACTGAATAACAATCTGCCTCTATGATGGGATAGTATTGGTTTGATGTGATTATATAATTCTGGATACAAACTGCATCTGTTTGATTTAGCAATAATAAAATGTGTTGTAAACATGTACTACATACATAAAATGAACTGAAATCAAACCGGATGGATGAATATTACGTTTCTCCTCTACTTTTCTTTTTTGTCTCTCAAATGAGAACCCGTACCCTTTTTTGGTATTTTTCTTCTTGCTCTCTTGAGGCGGAGGGGTTGGCGAAGGTGATGGCGATCGCTTTCTTTTCTTGGCACTGCCAGGTTTCTTGTCCCTTCGCTCATCTGGTGTGGTCACCTCATCCGTCAGTGTCTTGGCAGAGATCCTCTTCCTCTTAGGACAGCCCTCTCCCACCTCGTAGTCCTCCTCGTTCATCCACTCGTTGTACTGGTCGAGGTCTAAAATCCACTTTGCGTGAACCTGTCGACAATATTCAAACATTTTCAGTAAGCAACTAAAATCCATAAGGAAACTGCTTTTATCTGAAGCTCTGAGGACCAAGACAGAAACACAGTGCCTTGCAAAAATATTCACACCCACTTTTTTATGTCTTGTTTAATAGTTGGTTTTAATTTGTTTTACCAATAAAGATCTCAAGAGTGCGGCTTGCATTTTTATTCAACCCTGATACTCTTAAATAAAACACAGACACAATATGCTGCCTTTAAAATACCCCTGTTGTAGTAAATACCGTTTAACTGGGTATAATTTAATCTAAGCATGAACCCAGCTGCTCTGTGAAGGCGTCAGATGTTTCTTAGATAACATTAGAGGACAAACAGGTCAGGGAGAAGCTAGTGGAGAGGTTTAAGGTGGAGTTAGTCTGAAAAATTATATCCCAACTTCTCAACATTTAACTGAGTTCTAATCAATCCATCATATGAAAAGGAAGCATAATCATGATCCTGAACCAGCCATCCTGGAACAGGTTTCTTTTATGGTTTAAAATTGGGAGATGAAGCTAAAAACAGCAAAATCCTGGAAGAGGCTGCAAAGGCCTGAGACCGGGGCAGAGGTTCCTCTTCCAGCAGGACAGGACCACTACACGTACGGCCCAAACTACAATCAAGCACTTTGGATCAAAGCACGTTCCTGACAAATGTCACACTATTTTTATTACTTTCTGTTTCTTCAAATGGTCCATTCATTGTTGCAATACATCCTGCTGCTGCATACACTTGCACTGCTCTTTCGGTCTTACACATACCTTTCCTTAGCCTCGTGAGACCACCCTGATCTCGCGAGCTTTCAAGGTTTCACTCGCAGATCAGTCTGGCTACTCTCCGTTAAAGAAAATTTGGAGCCGTTCACCAAACGAACGTCCAATCAGCGTTGGCTTTGAGGCGGGTTGAGGTGTGAAGCAACCAGAAGCGCGACAGTTCAGTCTAAAGAACATGGCGGCTTCAGCCGATGAAACTAGCGTTAGCGTGGCTATCGAGCAAGTTTTATCGGAATTACAGAGTATTTCTTTGCTGAGCTAACGAGCCTTTACCTGCAGCAGCAAGAGTAGCTTGGCTTGTGGTTGTGTTTTCGTCGTCGCTCTGTTACGAGCGACGACGAAGCATGTTGACGAGTACGTCATATGCTTCGTTGATCTGATTGGTTTATTTGGCCCGTCTATCACCAACATAGGCCAATCAGCTAACCAGTATTTTCGCCCCTTCCCAAAATTACTTCAACGGAAGGTTTCCAGATGGATATGCGGAGCAAATCTATCTGGCGGCGTCAGGTTAACCTTTCCTGTACATAGAAAATATATTTTTCTGCTTTGCTGCTACAGTCCTGACAAATGACGAATACTTATATTTATAATGTTTTTCTCTTGTCTTATGTTTTTATGCGGAGCCTTGCAACGAAAATTCGCTCAAATGTACATTGTGAATGCTCAGTTGAGTCAAATATTTTAGAATGGCCCAGGCAACGTCCAAAACCGAATCCGATTGAGAGTAGTCTGTTTAGAAAAGAACGGGTCTCTAGATGTGCAAAGCTGGTAGCAACAAAGATAAAAGTAACTTTTGAGAGAAATCTGTAGCCAGTGTATCATTTTCCTGCCACTTCATGTTGATCTGTCACAAAAAATCCAAATGAAATGTAATCACCATTTGTGACAAAATGTCAATCGCTTAAGAAAAGTTGTCATATCCAATTTAAGATTTGGAAGAAGAACATCTTTTCAGACGCCGCTGAATGAGCAGCAATAAAACAGAGCGACAACAGTCACCTTCCTGGGCTTTTCTGGGCTGGGCGGATCCTCCACTGCAGCCTCAATCTCACTGGCTGGGATCCAGGTGTCGTAGCTGAACGACGAGAGGAACAAAATGAAAAGTCAAACTGAGGGAACAGGCGACATCTTCAGGCCTGTGAGGTTACTTCCGTGGGGAACGGCGTGTAGGTCTAATGTTTAGGAACAAGCGCAGGAGGCAGATTGTGAGCACGGATCGGGAACGTTAAATACTTACATATGTTCACCAGGGGTGTTACAAGAATTACATAACGCTCGTGATTCTCAGTATCCATTCACTTGTCTACAACTAATATGGTCCAAAGTGTTAATGTAGGTAAATCAAACTGCTTCTAATTTTCTACAACAACAAAAATAAATACAGATGATTGTTTAACATTAGATTCTATTTTTGTTTACAATTATGACCCAGGTACAGACGCATCAATCCAGAACAAACCTGTCTGGAAAGTATCCCCAGTGGAGCAGAACCTGCTTGTCTCTCTTCATCACAGGACGCACCCACTCCTCTGGACGGAAAAGATTATTTCCTTTCAGCACGGATGTTGCTCGTGTAGGAGACGATCCAACAAACATACCACAACGGGTTTAACGATGAGGCCTCACCTTCCTCCAGACTGGTAGGGATAGGCACCACGATATGGGAGCTCGAGGTCTTGTCCTCAGTCACGGAGCCCTGCAATACATGACCACCCAGCACGTTATACATGCTCTGCAAAGAGGAGTCGCTTCTGACTCAGAGACGGCCATGCAAGAAAAGCTGAGTCAGCACAAAAAAAGCACAACATATGCTTTAACTACACTGACATAAAAATGCTTATAGTGAGATCAGCAAGAACCCACCTGATGTCTTTTGATGATGTCTTTCAGTTTGCCGAGCAGCTTTGGTTCTATGTCAGGGCTCAGGTAGATGACGGGCCGACTCAGACAGTTGTTCTGCAGCAAATAATGATATGAAACCTCAATATATATATATATATATATATATATATATATATATATATATATATATATATATATATATATATATATATATATATATATTATGTTTTCCTCTGAGGAAGACATTATTTGGAAGATGTTGATTGCTAGGATGATTTAAGCTGTTGCGATCCGTTTCATGTAGTGGTGTCCCGATACCAGCGTCAAGTACTCACACTCTTGTAAAAGCAACCCGATACTCTGAACCGATACCCATTTTCCTCCTAGCCTGGCCTACACTGCAACTCAAAAGGCTGGACACTACTCTATACCAGGTAGTGGTGCTATACACCAAGAGGTTGTTTGCTGACCCTCCAAAAGAAAAAGGAGAGAAGATAACTGAAGCTCTAACCGAATTCATCGCCATTGATGGTCAGTCCTTTTCAGTGGTCAATAATATTAAGTTATTTGTGATCTATAAGTAACAATTTATTAAGTACTCAGTATCGGTACTTGGAATCAGCAAATATCTAAACCGAAGCACTCGTGCTTTTACTGGGTCTGGAAAAGACTGGTATCGTGAACCCCTAGTTTCATTATTTCCTTTGTCAAAGCACAGCGGTACCATCTTCAGATGCTGCTCAAATGCGATAAAACCAAAATAGACATGTAACCTTCCCAAAGACTGTTGCTCCACTTATTTAAATCTGTTGCCCAGAGCAAGGAAACGCGCAATTACTAAAATAAAATGAAGAAAAAAATAAAAATGTCCTTTTATATTGGAGAAAATCAGAGAAGAAAATACTGACAAATGCAAGTTGACTATCCAAGAAATTTGTCCACAGGCAAATTATCAATAAAGGTTACTAAAACAAATGTACCTGCACTAAAGACTTCTCAATCGTCATGAACATCTCCACATTTCGGTCCATCCTCGACGGATTCTGGAAGTCAAACCTGCGCCTACCAGGAAATTAGACTGGAGTTACACACGAAACGGCCAGAAAGCCAAAATCCAATTCAGTGCTGAAGTTTTAGACAAAAAATATTATAATAAAACAAAATAAAGTCAGCTGGAAAGAAAGTCTTACCATCCTTGGTCACTCTTGAACTTGTAGGCAGCAGCCAGAATGTGGCAGAGAGCCCCTCCGGACTTGAAGTCCAGAAAACATTTCATCTGCAGGCAAAAAAAAAAACAATAAAAAAAAAAAAAAGCTTGAAAAGGCATCCATGAAAAGCGTCGTGAATTTGTTCAGAGATGGCAGGGGAGATAAAAGAAAGAGACCTACCGGCAGCTTTGTGAGGGGAGGATTGCTGACATGTCTGCCGAAAACCTCCTCCTGGAACTGGAGCAGCTGGACCACCAGGCTGGACAGAGATTTGTTAGTGGGGGGTTCAGCCTGGATATACTGAGGAGATGAAGAAGAGACACGGCTTATTAGTGTGCGACTATAGCTGCTGTATGACACTCAAAATGCTGTAAAATTGTTTTTTTCCCCACTTGTAAAAACAAAGTCAAATTTTAAGGCCGCCCTTGTACGTGAATGTTACTCTCAGCTCTCTTTTCCCTCTGAAAAAAGCTTTTGATTTGCTAATGTGGGCTGGACTTTTGAGAATCCTCACTGACAACATAAAGGTAACATACCCCGAATATCTTTAGTCACCTATTCGTTAGTGACACAAAACCGCAACCACTTTCTTTATGAACTAATCTGTTTAGTTAATATTATCAACAATCAACATACTGCTCAACCGATTTTATACATGAATTCCTCCTTTTCTAGCCTGAGCAAAGTCTGATCTCCATCAAATAATCAGGGGGAAAAATGCAAATGTTTACTTTGATGAAGAATACAAGCAGAAGTCCTTTTTGTCTCATGGCTGAATGTTCTCTGCATCTGTGTTTCATCAAGAAAACATCGCTTTCCTACAGCCGTGAGTGTGACCTTCTGGCTGAATAAAGAACCATTAAAATGAACAGAGTTTTGTTCTAATCACAGGAAAATGGAGGGACATTTATCTAAGAATATTCACTGAACGTTTCACATTAGTGGAAAGATTAATAATCTTAAATGAGAGCGTTTAACAGTTTTCAGTATTGCAATCACATCCCGCTGCATTTCATCTAACTTTTAGCCCCCGTCTTGGTGTCTCAGGAGCATTTGACAAAACCTAAAATACCAGCTTGAATTATTTATTCATGCCTATAGCTATAGTTGAAGTTCTTAACTACATATATAGTTCAAACCTCAATTTATGCTCTTAAAATAACAAAGACAACAGTTTCTAGCCTCCACACGTGATCTTTCTATTATTTGAAAAGTATTTTAATGCCATTTAAATTAAAGTTTACTCAGACATGCAGCTCTTTTACAAATGTTTCAAGTAGTAACGGTCCTATCCGTGAATCAGTGGCTGCAGTTTTGGCTCCAGTTTCTCAATTTGCTATTATTTACCATACAGCTGCTCCTTATCCGCTACCACAAATTTGAGCTTTCAAGAATCCCTATTGATGCAGTAAAGTAAAAAAAAACACAAAAAAAAACAGAGTTCAATTCGTTATCTACACATCTGCTTCCTGTTAGCGTCATCCTAAATGTAAAGGTGAGTAGATTATTTTTTTTCAAATCAACCCAACAGGCTGGAAAATGTGTTTTGAAAGACCCATACACGCCTAATAAAGGACTATCAGAAGTCGATTAAATGCTTATTTATCCCAAAAGCATGAAGAGACAGAACATCCATCAAATAACGTCTGTTGAAGGTTTCCCGGTGAGTTTAGATGATCGGGGACTGCAACCTGCGGCTCTGAAGAGGCTCTTCAGACCCTCCGCTATCGCTCTTAACATAAAATGCTAAAGAATTCAGCAATGTTTTAAACTGTAAAGGTTTTAAATAAATACTAGCTGCAGTACTTTTTCTAAATGCACAGCCTTTCGGTAAAGAATTATATTAATTGAGTATGGTATATTTTTATATAAAGCCATTTTTTTGTCTGTTGATTGCAAACTCCATGCTTTTTTTGACAGAATTTTCTATAAAAATACAACTTCCCATTGAAGAAAATGTAAAGGTCTGATGATTTTCTTTCATGTAAAATCTAAAAGTAACAATAGTTCTTTTAGTCAAAAATCTAATAGTCTGATAGAAATGATAAAAATAAGCAATTTTCTTTTCATGTAGCTTCTTTGGCATCAAAAAAAATCTTGTTTAGCTGGCCTGAGGGCAAAAATCTATTCCAGGGTTGTAAAGGTTGCTATATCCTAGTTTAGAAATTATGGCTGGACGATAATTCAATTATATATTGATCGATAGACATATATCGATGATAGAAAACAAGGGTCAATAAAAAGTTCAACAGAATAACAGTTTTCCCTCCTTTTGCATTTTAGCCATGTATGTTAATATTACAGTCATTACATCCTCCCAGCCAATCACAACGCAGACCGAGAAACCAAGTTCAACCCCCTTCAACAAGACATTTAAAAACTTGCAGTTTTGGTAAAAAGCTGGTTGGATAAAGGGTTGAGTTTGAATCCAGTGTTTATGTGTTCTTTACCTATAAACAGGTCGCCAAACAACAATATGAAATGGTCAGGGCTGCGTTTAAAATGTTTGTTTAAGATAAGATAAGATGGTCTTTATTGATCTCACAATGGAGAAATTCACTCGTCACATCGGCTCATACAAGAAGGTGCAGAGTAGGGAAGGTGCATTCAGTTATATACAATGAATCTTCATATATACAATGGATCAAAAAGAATACCAAAAAAATACAAAAAAGGAAATAGGAATGGGCATATGATGTCTCATTTACATTCTTAGTGGTCTATATATATATATAAACATATCTATATACTTAAATATATACATATATCTATGCGCCTAAATACATACATACCTACGCGTATATATGTGCATATACATTGTATACATTTGTACATACATACAAACATGTGTGCTGACTTATGTTTAGGTGTTGATAGCAGCAGAAGTCACTACATCAGGATTATTGCACGGGTTGTAGGACAGTGTATAAAATAGAAATGTGTTTTAAATGTGTTGATAATTATCGATATCGATCAATATGGTTTCTATTTTATCAATATGCTTTTTTTCAATATCGTTCAACCCTATTAGAAATTATGCAATTGCTTTTCATTAATAATTTGTTTTGTGCCAGAATGTTGCCCATTTTCAGGTAAATCGAGGGACAACAACCATCCCAGGATTCCAGATTTTAAAATGCTGTACTGAACCTAGTTTTATCCCAAAATACGTGATCATTGTATCATTTATCAAGTATTTCCTGCATTTTCCAAATGAAACTATTTGGTTTGAGATATGGTTTTAAAAAAAAAGAAAAGAAACTACCGACGTGCCTGGATTAAGTTGAAACAACATGTCCGGTTTTACAGTGCAGAACTTCCAGCGCTTTCGCGTTTGGAAAAGGTTCCATCAGGTTGTGAATGGATATGTGGTGGGAGCAAGAAATCACAGCTAGAATCATGGCCTTTAGGATTATTAAGTAAATTTCACGGCAGCCGTGGTCCACAGAGCAGACGGCTGCTCGCTGCGATCAAGCCCCGGTCATGACTTCAGTCGCGGAGGCGCGCCACAGAGCCAACATCTGGATCCGAGCTGCTTTGACCGTTAGCCGACTAGCTGGCTAGCTTACCGCCTGAATGGCTAAAGTCACGTTTCTCTTTCTAAACGCTGCCTTCTCGGGTCAGATTATGTAAAGCCCGTCGGTCCGTTTAGCTGCCCAAACGTATGCAGACGCCGCCGTTAGCGGCTGCCTCTGCGGCAGCTGTTGGCTCAGCATCCTTTTGTGAATCAAACAGCTGGGCGCTCAGCAGCAGCAGCAGCAGCAGCACCCTCCCTCCCTCCTCTCTTTGTCACTGCCTCTGCTCTACGTCTCAGGGTGGCAGAAAAAAAAGAGAGCGCCGTGTGCATGCTTACAAAACGTGCGCTCAGTACCTTTTTATAATTCTTTCCCAGCCAGACGCGGACATTATCAAACTGGGAAACGGTGTCAGACGCTTCGAAATATTTTACATTCGGGCCGCCGTCTTTCTTCCGCACCGCCATCTTTGCCTGCAGACAACCAGTCGACGTTGCCTGCCACCCAGCGGACAGAGCAGGCTACTGCAGCTGTCGGAGGACACGGACGCTGTGATGACAGAGGGAATACAGCAGGGGGCGGAGTTGTGCAGATTATGTTATCATCGCGTATTTTGGGGAGGGAGATTACAGATTCCGAGGGCACGAAAAATGTAGTATTCTAACAATAATCGGGTTTAATTGGTTTTACAAAATCAGAAACAAATGTCAAACGTTATATGGTGCCAAGAATCAATATAAGCAGCAGTGTTTAAGCATTGGCTAATATTGTTCGCCATTGTAAATGTCACTTTTATTAGTAAAACAATGAAGGTCACTTACAGGTAAATTACAAGATATATTTTTTAAATGAGCATAATGATTTAAAAGCAAATAATACCAATTAATTAAATGGCATGTGGAAATCAGAATAAAATATTTTAGACGATTACATAAATGCAGATTTTAGTTTAAGAAGAAAACGCAAACACACTACAAAATTAACTAACCCTCTCTCTTTAGACTAAATCTTCACAGTGACCATTGCTACAGACAGGCTGAAGGTAGGAAAGATAAGGAGAGCTTGACAAAAGGCTCCAGATCAGTCGAATAATTCTATCATCTATCAAATGACATTTCAAAGGATTTTTGATACAGTTAGCCTGTTGTGGTTTGTCATCAGAAACCATTAATGAAAAACAACCATTAATCAAAAACAAACATAGACAATACGGTCCGTGTATCTTTTGGTCATTGGATTTTCGTTTCATAACCAGGAAGTAAAAAAACAAAAACAAATGGCCGTTTGATTTTTGTTTTAAAATACAAAAAAGAAAATCGAAATACAAAACGTTTATCTTTTTCATTGTCAAAAAGGGAAAGTAAAATTAGAAAAATTATTTGAATTTAATTCTCTATTACGGGTAATAAAATACAAAAATGCTTTTAAACAGAAACGGAAAAACGACTCGTTTGTTCATATTCCGGAGACCGGATGCGGTTACTACTTCCTGAGACTACTTTCCAAAATAAAAGCAATAAGTTTGACGTGCCTCAGCCTATTTTGTCATAATTTTTTTACACATGTCGACTACAGTTAGTTTATATAATTTCTTTCGTTTTATGTAATATTTTTTATTATTGAGGTCTGCTAGTGAATATGGAAATATATATTCTGGTCACTGTTTGGCCTAAATAACTACTAAAACAACAGCATATAAGCTTAAACATGCTTGCTGTTACAATTATCTGGATAAATAAGAATTTGCATAGGGACACTAAATAAATTTGTTGGCCAAAGTAACTACTTTCACTTACAGATGACAGGTTAAGATCTCGAGATGTTACTCATTGAAATCCATCTACATGATGTCTAATTTCAAAATAAAAGCCCTCCAAAATCTCTATGTTAAGTCAGTTTGACCTAAGTTGCTGTCAATATTGAACCGTACGTTTTCAGTTTATACTGTCACTTCAACATTACAGTAGAACACCTCCAGATGTTGCTCAACAAATATCATCCACATCTAATGTTGTCACTGTTAATATTCTGAAAGGGTAGCATGCAGCTATTGTTGAAGAAGAATGCAACCAATTGAAAACACACCTTAACATTCAGGTTCAATAAATACTTTTCTTTTGATAACAGATTTGTTACTTTTCAAAATGTGAAATTGGATCAAAAACTTGAAACAACCGTAAAGTTTAACAACAGTATATATATATGTGTGTGTTTTTTATACACCAAACTTTTCCATCCATGTCCTCATGTACATTCACTGTGATATATATATATATATATATATATCACAGTGAATGTGCATATGACATCATCTGCCTACTTCGATTTTGTCTGTATTTTTATTCTTTTTTTTTTTTTCTCATGTTGGAGGAGGCCAGCTCCAAACTGTTCCCACAAAGTTGAGAACATGGAATTTTCCAAGATGTCTTAGTCTGTGGAAACATTCAGAGCTCAGCTCCTGAAAAACAACCCCACACCATAATCCCCACTCTGCCAAACTTTACACGTGGCACAATGAAGTCAGATAAGCACCGTTTTCCTGTCAACCACCAAACCCACACTCGTCCATCAGATTTCCAGATGGAGAGGCGTGATTTGTCCCTCCAAACAGCGTGTCTCAACGCTTTGCGTTGAACTTGGTGATGTAAGGCTTGGATGTAGCTGCTTGGCCATGGAAACCCATTCCATGAAGCTCTCTGTTCTGTTCTTGAGCTGATCTGAAGGTCATATGAAGTTTGGAGGCGTATAGTGATTGACTTTGCAAAAAGTTGGCAACCTCTACGCTCTATGTGTTTCAGCATCCACTGACGCCACTCTGACAGTTTACGTGGCCTAACACTTCGTGGCTGTCCTTCCCAAACACTTCCATTTTCTTATGATACAGCAGTTGACTCAAGAATATTTAGGAGCGAGGAAAGTTGACAACTGGATTTGTTGCACAGGTCGCATCCTATTATAGCTTCACGCTGGGATTCACTGAGCTCCTGAGAGCAACCCATTCTTTCACAAATGTTCATGAAAACAGTCTGCATGCATAGGTTTTATACACCTGTGACCACTGAAATGATTGGAACACCCGATTCCAAAAATTTGGATGGCAGAGCGAATACTTTTGCAATATAGTGTATATACTTATGTAGGAACAGTCTTTTGAAATTCAACATCAAATCTTAATGAGCTTTGTTGAGCAGCCTCTGGAGGTGTTCTACTGTCATGCTGAATCAAAAACGTTCCCTTAAAACATAAGGGTTAGTAGACACATTATCAGCAACTTAGGTCAAAGTGAATATATAGAGAGATTTTGAAGGGCTTTTACTTTGAAATTCCACATCAGATGTTGATGAAATTTGTTGAGCAACATTTGAAGGTGTTCTACTGTCAAGCTGAAGTGACCGTATCCCCTAAAAATGTATCGTTTAGTAGCCACATTGTCAGCAACTTAGGTGAAATTGACAATGTAGAGATTTTGGAGGGCTTTAATTTAGAAATTCCACATCATGTTTATGGATTTTGATGAGTAACATCTCAAGATCTTATTCTGTCGTCTGTAAGTCAAAGTGGTCACTTGGGAAAACCAATTGTTTTAATATCCCTGTGCATATTCTCAGTTATACGAATCATCGCAGCAGCAAGTCTGTTTAAGGCTGTTTGCTATTTTTTTTTGTAATTATTCAGGCTAAAAAGTGACTATGACCAAAATATATATTTATATATTCACCAGCAGGGCTGAATAATAAAGAAATATAACATAAAGCTGTAAGAAATTATTTCAAATGACGTGCATATGTGTAACAAAACAAAGAATAGAATAGGTTGATAAACGTCAATCACATTGCTTTTATTTTGGAAAGTAGCAGTAGCAGCATGTCCCCAGTGGCGGCTGGCTAGACCAAAGTAAACTCAGCCATGTTCATTGGAAAATCACCTCACTTTTCTTAGAGAATATCGTCTTACTCCCCCTCTCACCTGGGATATCTGCATTGAGATTTGTATGGATGACAAGCCTTGTTTAGTCGTGTCTAAAATCAAATCTACGTGAGGTTCTTAAGACATATTATTCTGAAAAATGTGGTGCTTTTGCAACGCATAAGTGACCACTTCCGGTCTCGGAATACGAACAAACTAGCCTTTTTTTCGTTTATGTTTTAAACCATTTTTGTTTTTTGTTACCCGAAATGGAAAATGAAACTCAAATCAATTTTCTAATTTCACTTTTCCCTTATTGACAATGAAAAAGAGAAACGCTTTGTATTTCGTTTTCCTTTTTTTTCATTTTAAAACAAAAATCAAATCGCCATTCGTTTTGTTTTTTTTAATTCGTGTTTCTGAAACGAAAATCCAATGACCAAAAGATACACGGACCGTGGGTCTGTAATATGCTGATAGATTATGTTTTTTTATTTAACTCAAAATGTGATAAATGATTTTACTCAGCCTCATCATTCATTCTCATGATGACAATGGCAACACTGAACACTGCGAAAAGTCTTGAACAACCTTTTGATTTTCTTTTCACTATCCAGAGTTTTGCTGGGCAATTATTTTTCCCTGACCCTTCTTTCTGATTGCTTTGTTTTAAATCTTGAGAGCCTTTCACATCAAAAGAGTATATTCACAAATAGTATGCCAAAAAAAAACAATGATTTTATTTTATGTAGTCTGTTAATAACCTGTCGAAAAGGCAAAAGTTATATACCATGAAGTTCAAATTAAAGCTGTCTTTAGTGGTTCAACAGCAAATGTTGGCTTTCAGCAAACACAGAATTGGACCAGAATGATGCATCATCCTTCCACCCATATAATACGTTCACTGTTTTAGGTTAAACACCATTTAGAAATCTTAGGGTTGTTGAAAACATCCTGTCTAAAAGATATTACAGCATCAGCTTGGTACAGCTATGTAAATGTTGTTTCAGTGCCTCACTTTACATGGGGCGTGTAACTCCAACAAGTGACGTGGACATTGTTTATGCAGGTAACATACAAGCAATATCTTTGTTTAAGAAAGTCTCACCCTAGGTGCAGAAGCTACTGGAGGCTGTGATGACATAAATCCCCTGGAATATGTACATACCAGTATCCAAAGATAAATGTTTTTATAAATAGCGACCGAATATTGCACGACTTTTCAAAGCAATATTTCTAATTCAGACAATATAATGTTCTGGGAAAAGGGAAAAATGGAGACTGGAGAAGCCGACTTGTTTAATTTTTTGTATATTTAGCAAAATTGTTAAAGGAGAGACACATTTTTGCCACCGAAAACCTGACTTCAAAAAATCCCTTCAGTTTTCTGTGACTAAAGCATTTATAATCCCTTCCCAAGATAGTTGTCATAACCAGTCAGTTTTATATACCCGAAATCCTGGTGTTTGTACAATTTAGCAAATGCTTTTCACAGGGCGTAATTCAACACTGACAGTATGATTTGTAAATACTAATTATTAAACTATATTTTTATATTCATTTCTTTATTTATATTGCACAATTCTCAACTCAGAGTTTACAAAGTGCTTCAAAGGGAGACGTTGAACCGATGTCCGCTCCTGTCTAGTCACATAGAAAATCTACTGAGGAACTAAGCCTCTCTTCTTGATGACGTGTTCCATTGCAGTCCTCTCTGAGGTGTCCAAGTTGATTTTGTACTTGGCCAGGATCTTCAAGATGGGCCTCAGCCTGAGCCACCACTGGACCTTTGGAATACGATGTCTGCAGATGACAGCAAAAGTGCAATGTGAAAAACGTATAGCATGTTTAAAGGTGGAGCGGGAGATCGACAGGCGGATTGGTGCAGCGTCTGCTGTGAAGCGGGCGCTGTACCGATCCGTTGTGGTGAAGAGAGAGCTGAGCCAAAAGGCGAAGCTCTCGATTTACCGGTCGATCTACGTTCCTACCCTCATCTATGGTCACGAGCTTTGGGTCATGACCAAAAGAACGAGATCCCGGATACAAGTGGCTGAAATGAATTTTCTCCGTAGTGTGTCTGGGCTCTCCCTTAGAGATAGGGTGAGGAGCTCAGTCATCCGGGGAGGACTCAGAGTAGAGCCGCTGCTCCTCCATGTCGAGAGGAGCCAGTTGAGGTGGCTCGGGCATCTGGTCAGGATGCCTCCTGGACGCCTCCCTGGAGAGGTGTTCCGGGCACGTCCCACCGGGGGGAGACCCAGGGGAAGACCCAGGACACGCTGGAGGGACTATGTCTCCCGGCTGGCCTGGGAACGCCTTGGGATTCCTCCTGAGGAGCTGGCCCAAGTGGCTGGGGAGAGGGACGTCTGGGTCTCCCTACTGAAGCTGCTACCCCCGCGACCCGACCCCGGATAAGCGGAAGACAACGGACGGACGGACGGATGTTTAAAGGTGCCAATAAGAGTGCCACTTCCATTTGTTTTGTTTTTTTTTGGGGGGGGGGGGGGCATTTATCTGACAGAGCATCAAGCATATGTGTGAAGTGGAAGGAAAACATAACATGGCCCAGTCAAAACCAAAGTCCTATTGCCAATTTGTGACAAGACTTCAAATTTGATATCCATAGATGCTCAACATCCAATTTGATGATTTTGACAAAAATCCTGTTTATAGATGGGCAAAGGTGGTAGTGGCATGCCCTAAAAAGCTTGTAGCTATAATGAAACCAAAAGGTTGCGCTGCTTGCGCAGAAAGGTAATTCGCAAATATGCATGTCACAAGTTTCAGGTTTCTATTTGTAAAAAATTTTGGTATAATCTGGTATAATCTTCTTCCTTTTTATAATGATGCACAACTTTGTGATGGTCTGTTAAAATTGGACTAAAATGCATTGAAACATGTGCTTGCAATGTCAATAAGTGGAACACTCTAAGTGGAGTGAACAGTAGGCCCTATAAATAAAAGTTGTAGGGTCTCACTCAATGTCAGTCTCCTTTTTGAGTTCTGCCAAAGGCTGGAACACCAATGCTCTTTTCCTCATTCCCAGTACACAGGCCGTGTCATTGGAGTTGGCAAAGATGCGACCTGGAGGTTTGATTAAAAAAAACAGAGGACTTCTGTTCAGAGGCAGACAAAAAGAGCAGCAGATATTTGAACACAATAATAAAAAAGAACACCAGATGTCAATGAAATATGTTATGATTTAAAACGTTTAAAGTCCTCACCGTGTCTATAGCATTCCTTCAGCTTGTCTGTCAACCAAAGGACAGACTTGATTCCCATCTTGGTGCCAAAGTTCCTATCAAAAGGACTGGGTGTGCCACCCTAAATATATATATAAATGAGAAAATGTATCTTTTACAGTGTTTACCAAGCAATGAGAAGTGGAGCAGCAAACAGAGAACCACAGAGTGACAAACCTGCTGCATGTGACCAAGAACGTTTTTTCTGCAGTCAAACACACCCTTCCCCTCCTCTGAATACAGGTTGAAGATAAAATCGGTGGTGTAGTTTGCATTGCATTTCTCATTTCTAAACCAAGAGTAGAATTACAGACCAGACATGAACACCAGATTATCCATGTGAATGTATGTGGGATGATAAAATTACTAGTTTTAATCCTTGCAGACCTCAGAATGAGTCCCCTCTTCACTGTTGTCTTCATCTTTTCTACAAGATGTTCCACGTTCACCTGCAAACAAATCATCAACCAGACTGCTTGAAACACGTCTACCCATCCCTCAACAATACAGGTTATAGTCCTAATTTCTCTCTTTACTTTGGTCATGAGAAGACATGCAGACAGACCTCCAGGTCATGAATATTGAACGGTTCCTCGTAAATGTAGGCTGCATCTGCTCCAGATGCCATCCCAGCCATGGTTGCCAGGTAGCCACAGTATCCGCCCATGGTCTCAATAATGAACACTCTCCTCTTGGTGCCGGCAGCAGACTGCTTGATCCGGTCACATGTCTGCAGAAGGTGAACAAGTGACGGGAAACAACTAAGCGGTTAAAAGGGCCTGATTGTTTGTGGATTACTTCACGTTTGTGCTCAGTAAGGAGTTTACCATGGTTATGGTGTTGAGGGCTGTGTCTGCGCCTATGCTGAAGTCAGATCCGGGAATATTGTTGGAGACAGTAGCTGGAATAACGACGAGGGGAATACACAGTTCCTCGTATTTCTCTCTGGCTTCCACCATCTCCAGACCTCCCAGGAATGCCTGTGAGGAGGAATTGGTATGAATGTCATTTTAATTGGTGGCTTCTACTGATGCATTTCAACTATTCCTTTTCTACGATAGAATGACCATACAAAACATATCTTCAGTGAATAAAACAAAAAAAAAACTTAACTTGGGGGCAAATTTTTGATTTTTTGTCAATTGTCCGCAACCTAAATAGGTAAAAATTATACAAATAGATTCAAATATTTTCATACATCTTCAGTAATATTTATATAAATATCACACAGGAACTTTCAGAGCAATAACACACATTTTGTAGCCGTCAACAAACTTCTTACATGATGCTGGCTGGATATTTATTCCTCTCATCACAAATGTTACAGAGATGATTTAATTTACCACTCACCACTCTTTAAACATGATCAATTAATTAGGTAGGGGTTAAGGGCTGTCAAAAGTCACTTGTTGGCCAAACATTTCTATTTAACAACAGTTTCTGTGTGTATTTTGGCTCATTGTCCATACTGGAACCAACTATTGTACCCAGGTTTCACTAATCTGACCCAAACTGTCCCCCATGGATCAAATTTGTTTATTTTTGGGAACAATCCAAGAACCAACACTCAGGGCTACCATGAGCTGAAAGATGCTGGGACTACCAGCTGTCCACAGAAAGGGAAAGACACTTTTATTTGTGTAGCATTCATAAAAAAGGGGTTACTAATTAAAATGGACTTGCAGGAAGAACAAAAGAAATAGAGAGGAAACATTAAATGACATTTAGATAATATAAAAGACATGTTGAAATGAATAGAATTTAAGCAAATAAGAGTCCAAATATGGAGACTTTAACAAAAACATGGACTGAGAGTCTTCAAACTTAACTGAAATTTGAAGCTGCCTGCATACATAATCCAAATCCCTTCTGGAAATATTTTATTATGGTGAGATGAGACAAAGATATATCCAATGGGCCACAATTACAAAAAATAAGATAAATAAATAAAAATATATATTTGTATGAGTTAAGGTGGGGGTTTCTAATCTGAGAACACAACTACTGTCTAGCACGGTGGTGGCAGCATCATCCTGAGGGTTTATTTACCAGTTGAAATGAAGACCTAGCTGTAAGATAAAGGCCTTAACTTCATCGTAAGTCCACAACTAAATGGTTGAAACTTTGACACATTTGGATGTTCAAACAGGGAAGAAGAACGGTAATATAGAGCTTCTGGGTCCGTAATGGCCTCAGGCCTGAGAAATATTTGTGCACTATGCCTTCAAGCTGAATTGTGTTGGGAAACCAAATTATCTAAATGAGCTGGTAAAACACTAGCTCATTTGATGAGTTGGTATTTTTGATGGCTACAAAAAGCAAGCAGTCTGTGCAATATTCTAAGTTACATTAGTGATTACAGGGGGGATTAGAGAAAATCAACAGTAATTTCACACCTGTTCACTCCAAACGTCTGACCAACACAGAAAACAAAGCCAGATGAACAGAATAGCATCATGTTGTAAACACAATCGGAGTGAAAAGCAGCTCACCTCAAAGCCTCCAATAATGATAATACCATGGATGTTAAACTTTGTGATGTTCAGACTGATCTCTTCCAGAAGATTTTTAGGCAGAGTCCTTCAAAACAAAAACAACAAACACCACAGAAGGTCATGGTGGTACAGATTTACGTTTTGATAAAGGCAACCGATGTCCATTGAAGTATGAGAACATTAACTAAAGCCCAGATCATCAGTTGTACAATGAATTGGCTCACCTCTTGGTGCCAAGTAGTGAACCACCCTTTCCAGTCCATCCTGCCACTCCAGACCAACCAATTGGCTCAATCTGTTCATGCAGACAGAGCATTTATCCCATCAAATGTTTAGGTTTTGCATTGCCACTATAAAAGCAAGATCATACCCCAATAGTATAACTGAACTTCAGTTATTCATTGACAAAAACTTTTAGAGGAGTATTTACAGCCTAATCAAATACATTACCATCCCATGTGCTAAGCCATCAAAGCCATCATGCACCGCCAGCATCTGGTGGCCCTGAAGGAGCCCAACCCTGACAGCTGCACGTACTGCAGCATTCATCCCTGCGCACGGAGCACCGATGTTTAATACGGCAATGTTGATATTGCTCTGAAATTATATTGAAAAGAAACACTCATCAGACCCAGGTTGTTTTTGCAGAAGAAGAATTGTTTTGGGGAAATTCTATCAGGCAAAAGATATTAAAAGTGTAGTTGTTAACCTTTGTGTCTGGAGGATGGACGTGAGCTAACATTTTATACGTGTTCCAGTTGTTTTCAAAGCTCCTGTTGTTAGAAAGGCAAACATGAGCAGTCGTTTGAAATCAAACACATGAGCGAAGAAATTTAAACGAGGCAGAAAAAGGTGCAGGCCTTACTTTCCCCTGAGCTTTATTGCCTCTTCATACCGTCCTTCAGCCATAGCTGTTGTGACATCTTTAGTCTGGTGTAAAAAAAAAAAGAAAAGAAAAGTAATGCATGAATATAAAAATGAAAGAAAAGTGATACATGGTTTACACATTTTTTAACTGAAAATCTGAAAAGTGTGGTGTGCATTTGCGTCCCCTATACCCGAGTCAGTACGCTGTAGAATCACCTTTCGCTGTAATTACATAACTGATGATGACGGTTTTATGGTGATGGATGGGAAGTGTCTACTGACATTTTTGACTTTTGTTAAACATTGTCTCTTGAATTTGGTCCTGGACCATTCCAACATGTGCATTTACCTTGATTTCAACCCTTTCTGCTGTAGCTCTGGCTGTATTTTTAGGGTCAGTGTTCTCCACCTCAGTCCAAAGTATCTTGCAGCCTCTGAAATTTTCTTTTGTAGTTTGCCAAAATATTTGACCAGATATTTTTTCCCCTCAACAACCCCCTGACCCCCCATCAAACATCCCCCTAGCATAATGGTGCCACTGCCATTTTTTGCTCAATGATACGGTGAAGTCAGGGTAAAGTGTTTGAAAACCATATACTTAATATACATATAATAAATTAGAATTTGCATTTCTAAGAGGCTTGTTTGTCAGATTAAATGTACCTTTTCAAAAACAACAACCTTTAAGCCGATATTAAACATACTTTTAATTAAGCTGCTATTTCTGCATGAAAAATTTTGACTTTTTATTTGTCTGATGCAATATTCTAATCTTAAATGGTGTGTTTTTATTAGCTGGAGCTGGAAAAAAAATGTTAATTATATAAAATTATAATTAACAAATCTAAAGGCTGTAAAATGTCAGCCGTCTATGTAAATCTATATAATGAAATTCCCTTAGGGATTTGAGTTAAAGAAATAAATAAACTTTTCCATAATAATCTATTATTGAATAATAATATACTAATAATAATAATGTATGGAAAATGGAGCCCACTTTCTGTTCCACTTCCTAATTATGTGCTACTCTTTGTAGGTCTATCTCATAAACATAAATTTCAATTAAATACATTGTAGTTTGTGTTTATAGTGCCACATAATGGTAAAAGTTTGAAGTTACTGCCTTTGAAAGGCACAGCAGAGTATCAGTTTGTACCTATTTAGCACATCTGGGAAGCCTAGTAAACCTAATGTCCACTTCATCAGGTTATCGCATCATTTCTGCTCACTTACCACTTGCACACACTCCATAAGAGGCAGCCTGACTGCCAGGTTTCCTGACAAGCTGACCACACAGGCAGGAGTATCTGGTGTGGCTTCCAGCAGAGCCATCACAGCCTCCACCCCCATCCTGCTTGCCTGAGTTATAATAACGGAACACGTCAGGCTCTCAAACAATCGATAAAACTCATTTAACGAGAGTAACATCAACGGGTCTATTGAGGTATTACCAGGATCCTGTCGAAAGCTGAGGGGGTTCCTCCTCTCTGCACATGGCCCAGGATGGTGGTGCGGGTGTCAAAGCCCAGCTGCTTTGATACCAGCTTGAAAGATGCATTATTTATGAGCAAACTTCCTCACAGGATCTGTGCTTATTTCCCGTAGTATGCTGGCGTACAGACCTGTTTGACTTGGTCACAGGTGATTGGTTTTCCTTTGCGATCTATTGCTCCCTCTGCAACGATGATGATGTTCAAACGGGAACCACGGCCTCTTTGCTAAACAGGACAGCCAAAGATTTAGGACAGTAGCCACATTCATTAAACATGAATGTCACACTACAGAGAAGGAAATTTACATCTGTCAGTCTTCTACACAGGTGCCCCTCCCATCCGTCATCTGGAGGCATCTCTGGGATGAATACCCAGTCAGCGCCACAGGCCAAAGCAGTCACCAGGGCAAGGTAGCTGAAAACAATTAAGTGTTATGGCAATGAGGAATTACAAAGTTGATCGCAGCTGGTTAAGCATTTGTTTCTGGTGAGGGGGCCCTCAGCTTCAGCTAGATAAAACCATTATTCTTGATGCTATCATGTCATAAAATGAGAGCATACTGTAATTATAGCATAATCATACTTCGATCTGCTCTGTTCCATTGGAGCTCTGACTGTATGTGTTATTGTCCTGCTGAAAGGTGCACCTCCTCTTCAGTTTCAGGACTTTAGAAGTCTCTCACAGGTTTTCTTCCAGGATTGGCCTGTATTTTTCTCAATCTGTCTTCCCATCCTCTCTGATCGGTCTCCCTGTCTCAGCTGAAGAAAGGCACCTTCACAATGAGATGCTGATTTGAAGTGTTCTTTGCTTTCCCATATAGTGTGTTTCATGTAGGTCAAATAATCAAATTTTGGTCTTATCTGATATTTGCTATGTTGAGGCTATCTGAATGTCTCCATCTCTGTTTCCTTAACCCGCCTGCTGTGTTACTTTGCTGCCATGATGCAGTTTGTTCTCCAATCTTCTCCAACAAACCTTTAAGGTCTTCACAGAACAGCTTCTACTACACACTTATCCAAAGTCTTGTGTTAGTCTATCATGTAAAATATGTTTTTCATGTGATTGTAGTGTGAAATTTTTCTCGAATGCTTCCAAAAACACACAGAAAAGTTGTACTCACCCACAGTGCCTGCCCATTACCTCCAAGATGAAGGTTCTCTGGTGACTGCACACAGAAACCATTATTGTCAAAAGCCTTTTAATTTATCACCTGCTGGGTTCATCTTTAAATATTTTAAAGCCTGCACGCATACCTCTGTGCTGTGGTTGTGATGGCATCTACTATTTCAATGATGCGATGCAGGGCGCTGTCAGTGCCAATGGTCATATCAGTTCCGCAGAAGTCATTGTCAATGGAGCCCACCATGCCAACAATGTTGAGGTGGGAGGAGTTCTTCGCATCGTTTGCTGTGATTTTACCTGAGACCAGATTCAAGCACTGTTAGTTCACATCTTCACCAAGATGCTGATATTATACATTTACATGTTTTACAGACATTTTGCATGCATGTTCTGCAACTCGTTGAGGTTGAAGCTCACCTGCTTTAACCAGGTCTGCCAGCAGGTCTTTCCACTCCGTCCTGAACTGGTTGGCGCCTGTGAGACTGCCGTCGCCCCCAATAACACACAGGTTGGTGATGCCCAGCTTGACTAAGTTGCAGGCTGCCTTGGTGCGCCCTTCCTTGGTGCGGAAGTCCTGACAGCGGGCGCTACCGATCACTGTGCCGCCCTGATGTCAGGTGGGGAGAAAGGATTTCAGTCTCAAACGTGAATGGCAAGGACACAGCTTGGGTGGTAGAATTTGAAACCTGCACACTCGTGTCCCTCAAGTGTTGCTTTCTAGTGAACCTTGGCATTTAACTGACTATTTGACCTTCAACACTGCACCATGCAAAGTAAAAGGTAGACTGTTAGTATATGTCAGAGGCTAATTATAGAACACGTATTAACATCGCCTGTACGTATTTTTTCTCACCAATTGCAGCATCATTGACACACTTTCCCAGGTAGCTGGGCGGATATGGTCTCCCCCATCAACCAGGCCCTGGTAGCCCTATCCACAAACGACACAATATCACTGCACAGCAGAGAACCGGCTCCATAAAAATAGGTTAATGCCAGGAAGCAGCTTTGTACTAATGCCATGCTTTTATTTTTACAGTTGCTCTAGTTTCCCTAGTATTCCTATATGAACGATTTTGGGCATTTAATTGAAGCTATTGATCAGAAATTGAATTAAAAAAATTATCTTTTGATGATGGTTTTTATCATTTTTCCTAAAAAATGAAACAATACATTGATTGATTATTTGGTTGATAAAATGCAAATCGATTTTAATTAGTTGAGGTTATATTATTTACTTTAGCGATGGTCAGAAAACAGTAATAGTAGTATGTACCTCATGAACAAAGTACACCTTGGCTCCAGTATACAGTCCCACTCGAACAGTGGCTCTCACAGCTGCATTCATTCCTGCACGAACAGAGAGTGCATCTTGATTTGTACCATCCCTACAACTGATCTATTTCAATTAAATCTTAGGACATATTAAATTATGTTGGGTAAATTCAACACGTACACTGTTGTAAAAAGATTCAGCTCATTTGGGGTATGTCTCTACTAGTTCTGCACATCTTATAACTATAAGTTTTGCCCATCATTAGGTTTTCCAGAAATTCTGCGCTGGGTTTGGGTATGGACTTCGACTAGGCCATTTTAACACCAGAATGAATATCCTTTGATGAAAACTAGTCCATTGTAGCTCTGGCTGTGGGATTGTCATCCTTATAAAAGGTGAAACTCTGCAACAGTCTTAAGTCTTTTGCAGCTTCTAACAGGTTTTGGTTCTGACTAGCTTCTCTGTCTGTATTAAAGAAGGCAAATCCCCAGCATAATGCTGCCACTACTGTGCTTGACCATGGAGAGGAAGTGTTCAGAGTGCTATGTTAGTTTTTCTCCACACATAGTGTTTTAGATGTAGGCCAAAAAGTGATATATTTGTCTCATCTGAAGACCTAATTTCACTTGTTTGCAGTTTCCCAAATATGACTTATGGGAAACTGCAAGTGAGCATTCTTGTGACTATCTTTCAGTAAAGCATTTCTCTTGTCTGCTCTTTCTCAGAGAACAGATTTGTGGAGTGCACATCTATTACTTGTCCTGTCAACAGATTCTCCCACCTGAGCTGTTGATCTCCAGGTCAGCAGCTCCTCCAAGTGTACCATGGGCCTCTTGGCTGCTTCTCTGATTTAATTTAATGCTCTTCTTGCCCACCAGGTTACTTTGGCCCTGGTTTAGCAGGTTTGCAGCTCTGTCATGCAATTTTCATTTTCAGATGAATGGTGGATCAGCACAGAAATGTTCAAAGCCCAGGATATTTTTTATAACCTAAACCTTGCTTTAAACCTCTCCACAACTTAATCCCTGACCTGTCCTGTGTGTGTTATATCGGAGTTAGAGGGGGCTGAATACAAATATACACCGCAGCTGTATGCATTATTTTCTACTTTCCATCATTCACTACCTTGTGTTGGTCTGTCCCATGATATTCAAATAATAATAATAATAATAACAAAACAATTATCATTTGTGTTGAAGAGGTTTAAATACTATTGCACTTTAAATTTAGATTCCCCTTATTAGCCTTTAAATAGCGCTATCTATAAGTAGGGCAATGGCACCATGTGACCCCTTTGATAAAAAAACTAAATGGACATTAAGTGCAAGCTTTATTTTCGCATTTCAATCACTTTTATCGTTCTCTGTGAGCTTGCATTACTAAGTTGTGAGTTTTCTGGATCTGACATTGTGCCGCTCGGGTGAAAAATAATCTTAGAAATTCTATATTTAGCTCCTATAAAAACCGTTTTTGACTGCAAAACACCAGATAGGAGAACCAAGTGGCACAAGGCGGTTAATAACACAAGACGGTGTGAGCCTCAACACGGTCGTCTGAGCTGAGGGGAAGGGGTCACTTAAAGGACAAGATGTGGATAGATTAACTTCAAGGGTGCCAAGAGCATCTCCCCTTACAGTGCAAAGGGGAAGGGGTATAGGAAGGAAGAGCAAATGCTGTCTTGACCCGCCTCACTAATGTACACACCGGAACGAAAGGTCACGTCTCTAAAATTAGCGGTCATCATTGTTACATTCCTGCAAAGAAACTAGGATTATTTTAAAGAAGACGCTGTGCTAAAAGAAAAAAAAAAGTTGCAGGGAAAAAGGAGAAAGGTAAAGGATGACTGGTTTGGTTTTGCACATGTGATTATGTTCTATGTTTATAAAGTTCACATAGTAAACCAAAGATGGAAATCTCTCACATGCTGACACTTCAGCGGTGAGGGGTTACTGGCAAACCTTTCAAAGGTCACTTTGGACTTGTTCCTCATCAAGTTAAAGGTCAGAAGATTGTCTCCTGTTCTCTGTCGCTCTAGCAAATCAAACCTCCCTTTTACGTTACTTAGCTCTAGAACATCTAGCAGAAATCACAGAGGACTATCCGTAACAAACAAAAAAATGGTGGATTTCTAGGGAAGAGTTTGAACATGATAATGTTAGTGTGCTTAAAATCATTTGTCTTTACTAAGGAAGCATCAGACATAGATCAGAAGGTGATTGGCAGATTAAAAATAGTCATATTGGGTCAACAAACGGATTTAAACAAGTGTTATCGCGAGCAACAATATCAATGACATTAAGAGGTTAAGTAGAATTTAATCTTTTTTTATATTGACTTAGTCAAATTCTCCAAGTCCCTGCTTTGTTTGCACCATGCCTTCACCCCATTCTGGAAAGTCCTCACTTACCCTGGGCATCACCCCCAGAAGTCAGCACAGCAATTGCCCGACCCTCGCCCATCTTAGTGGGGTCGATTTGAACCGGTTGTGCCATGGTCCTGGTCCTAGTCCTGGTCCTGGTCCTGGTCCTGGTCCTGGAGCTGAAGTTGGCTGACAGAAAGAGGCCCTAAGTGTGAAAATCTCTGCAGCCTCGCTGTTCTCAGAGAAGCACAAGGTGCCTCTGCAGTAACCCAGCCTGCCTGGTATGGAAAGTGAGCGCAGTTGCAAAAGTGCCCAGCTTAACTACTCTGTTGGCACACACGGAGGCACACATAGTTGTGACGCATTTAGACACAACCGCACACGCACACAGAGTACAGTACACGCTGATTAGTACAAGTATTAACACCCCTACTCTATGATATTGATACTGATATTAAACTACAACTGTTTTTCCTCAATTTGAGAAGCTTGTTAATCAGAAATACAAAAATATTTACCTTTAAGAAAATTCACACTTAAAAAAACAACAACATATACCTCAAAATTAGTAATAAAATTATGAACCCCTTGTTAATTTTGGAGCTGGTGCTGATAATTTTACCACTTTACCATGTTGTATTTTTGTAGATTTGTTTTACACTTGACTTTCTTGGTGTAAAAAGGGCATCTTGCCGCTGAATGTTTTGCACTAACAGCGTGTTAACTCATAGCTGCCTTTTGGACGTTTTGTACCAACTACTCTGACAGACAAGCTTCTTCTCACCATGAGAATAATATTCTTCTCATGGTCTACTGTAAGGACATGTGGTACAGATGAGATGGCAATAAGTATTATCTATCAGCAGGAGGCTGCTGAGAGTTGTTTTTGATCAGGAGTAATAATAATCTACCTCTTTTCATAAAAGTCAAAAGGCCCAAATTGTCAGTAAATTAATATACTATGTGTAATGCAATATTTAATTTCTGTTTCTTTTTCTTGTATTTATCTATTTATTTATTTAATTTTCTACTTTTTCATATTTTATTTAATTCACTTCATAATGTGATGTCACTGCCCTTTTAAGGACTGATGAATTTGATTGGCAGAAGGTTATTAGTTAGCGTTAACCAGTATGCCATCAAAACCAAGTTTGGTTGCACCATAATTGTCAGATTTTTTTCCTTTTGTTTGTCTTGAACTGCCATGTAAAATATGTTTTGTTAGCCATTATTTTTTTCATATTAACTGTACTTTACTTTTGAGAGTTTTTTTTTTACCCATTTGTTTTTTCTCTTAATTCCCCTTATCTGTTGCTTAAGCCTTTTTTTACTGACAACAAAAAGCCTTGTGTACAAGTGGAATTTCATAATTTTTAAGATTAATTGTCTCCACAATTCAAAATGAATTAACTACCAAGCAAAAAAAGAAAAAGAAAAAATATACACAGATGTTAAGTATGCAGATACAAGAGGGTTTGTTTCTAGATATGAAACTGTGCTACAAATTAGCAAACAGGAAAAACTGACCTGACATATTTGTTTAGAAGTTCGCTAATTTCTCCCTGGTCCTTCTGAAACAAGCTCTTTTTTAGACTTTGTGAATCAGCTTTTTCTTCTGGAGTAGGCTTGAATATAAATGTAATTTCATACCTTTATCCTGAAATTTCACTAATCAGTAGATGCATTTGTAAATGCACATTTGTTGAAGAGCTTGATTGCAAATGGACGATTAAAATTCAGACATCCCAGACAGAGATGATGTGTGAGTGGCATCTGATTCAGTGGGAAGTGAGCTTACAGTGAGCTCCAGACTAGTACAATCTGTTTCTTGATTTAAAAACCTAGTTTAAAATCTGCAGTTTGACATACCTACTTGGTTAGCCAGTTTATATGTTTAAGATTTAATTACATATTGTCTAAATAAAAAAATTGTGAAGATCTGTTAATTTACCGTGAAGTGCTGTATGCACCATACAGCAGCTTCTTTACAGTAGCACTCATTTTGAGCTTTGCAAAAGTATTCGTACCTGATAAAGCTTTTTGCCTTTTGTCACATTTCACAAAGTAGTAGATAATCATAAAGTCAAAGAAAATAATACAAAGCTGTGTTTCTTTAACACATAAAAATCAGAAAAGTATAATGGGCCTTTGCTCACCTCTTGCTGTGGTTACATCTGCAAGGCTTTTGGGGTATGTCTCTAACAGCTTTGCACATCTGGAGCCTGATATACGTCAGATTGGATAGACAGAATCTATTAAAATTAAATTCCATGTTCTGATATATATTCTTAGGTCTGAACTTTGACTGGGCTATTGTCTCTGTCTGAATCCTCCCTGCTGTATTTCTAGCTGTATATTTAGGGACCTACTGGAAAGTGAACCTCAGTCCCGGTTCACACATATTGCCACATTTAAACAGGTTTACTTCTGTGTGTAGTTCCAACCACAGTTCAACTCTGACCACATTTCTTGTACTTGCTAAAGAAAAGTCTCCTCACAGCATGGTGCTGTGGCCACCATGTGTCACTGCACGTGTTCAGGGTGCAGTGTGGGTTTCCACATAGCTATCCTTTTACATATGAAACTAAAAGTTGAATTTTGGTCCCTTCTGACGAGATCACCTTCTTCCACACGTCTGCTCTGTGCCCTTTATGCCTTGTGGTAGAGTTGTGGTAAAGTGCAAACAGAACTTCTTGTGCTTTTTGATTCAACAAGGATTTTCTTCTTGCCACTCTTCTATAAAGGACATAGTTGTGAAGTACATGAGTATCGGTCCTCCTCCCAACTGATTTGCCCCCTGTTGCTGTGGATCTCTCTGCTACTCCTCCAGAGTAACCATGAGTAATCTCCTGGGTGTATCTCTGATTAATACTCTCCTTTCCCAGCCTGTCAGTCCAAATACACAGCCAAGTCTCACTAGGTTTGTGACTGGGCCATTGTTTTTACTTTTTCAGATGATAGTGCAGTGCTCTGTGAGATGCAAAATAACGGCATGTGAAAAAGTTAAAAGGATTTCAATACTTTTGCGATAAAAAAGCTGATATAGGGAGTAGGGAGCGGTGGCCTAGCAGAGCGCATGCATTCTGAGAAGGCTGCAAGTACTCGGTTCGAACCCCGCAGACTACCATGATGGGTCCCTGAGCATGACCCTTAACCCCATTGCTGTAAGCGGCCCACTGCTCCCTAAGGGATGGGTTAAATGTAGAAGACAGATGTTTGAATGTAGAATTGCAATGACCAACAAAGATTTCTTCAAAAAAAATATTTTGTTGCTTTTCCATCAGTAGTGATTGAATTAGCAGGCTAGTCTCCAAAGATGAGTTTTAGCGACTTTACATAACAAAAATTAAGGTCCTTATGTCTTACCAGTCTTGTCTGTGGAGTCACAACTCAAGCACTTCTCATGCACACTTTCAGCTGCAGAGTCATCTCCACCTGAAAAGGGAGGAAAAAGGAAATTTATCAAAGCCGTAAACGACTCTTCATATAGTTTGTTATGTCATCTTACATGATAAAACCTATTTACAGCAGACAAGCTGTTCAAGCATATTTCTCCTCTTTTATCCACTTTGTTTATTAGAAAAACTTCCTATCAGTAAGTAAAATCCTATATCTGTTCTTCACAGACAGGCCCGCTCCAGTTGGTCTTATTTTGCACTTTGCAACAGAAGGTGGAAGGTCGGTTGCTTTAAATTGAGTGTAGAAGCAAAAAGCGGATGAAAATATTTTTGTTTTGTTTTGTCTCTGAAAAAAAAACCTCACCCCCTTAAGTTCAGCATGTCAAACAGGGATATTTGAAATGTATGGCTCCCACACACAAGATCTGTAATTTGCACTTGTCTTTAATGGCTTTACTCAGGAGAAGTTAGCCCTGTGAAAATGTCAGCTGGTTTCTGTTTGATTGTAATGTTATTATTTTCCAGCAGACACATTGTTGATTATAGCGTTACAGATCTTGTAAGTGATGAGATTCAACACAGTGCCATAGGTCATAATATGCATGTCTCATTTAGACAGGCTGTCCAGTCAGCGCCGAGAAGAATCTGATCTTCACCGCTTCATGCAGTTTGCAATAAAAACAATCCATCCTATAAAAGCATTTTTATATAACACAACTATTTATATGTCACATGTCACTAAACTTAAAATGAACTGCAATGTGTTGGGGTAGTTGGGGAATACACGTTCTGATTTATATTAATAAAAAAAGTAAACTACGTATGGGCTACTTTGCATTGGTCAATCACATACAATCCCAGTCTTAATTTTGTTGTTGCAATTATGATATAAAGAAAGTTAAAGGAGAGTGAATACTATTGCAAAAGTGTTGTATGAATTAGAATCAGAGAGCTCAGGGTCAGTGTAACACCGGCAGACGTCTGTGTCTCCCCTGCTTCAGGCACCTGACCCATCCAGACTGTAAATAGATACAGCGGCTATCTATAAAACTCAAGAGTAACTCCTCCCTTTCCTCACCACCATTACTTTGATACTGCACAGTCATTCTTCACCTGAACATGCTAACATGTACCAGCCTTGACTATTTATTATTACATAATCCCAAATATGTTAAACAGCCACAGAAAGTCCAACTTGTCTTTGGTGCCTTTGTAAAAAACTGATTTTAATGGGATTAAGTAATCCTTTACTGAGATTTTAACATAAGCACAGACTGAAACAGAGACAGACATGAAACACATTTAATCACAACAATAGCTTACCGTAAACTTTATTGCTGAACCATTTCAACAGACCCAAGAGCAAGGCAGCACAGAGTAGCTCCAGGATTGCAGGAACATCGAAGTGCCACATCCTCTCAGCGGCTTTCTTGCAGGAACCCTATTGTGGATCTGCTCCGTATTAATAGCTTCTATATAAGTTCTTCATTAGGAAGTAACGACCCTCATCACTAAAGCATGCTCAATGCGCAAAAACAGCCCCCAGGGTCTGCTAACATCTGAGGGCAAAGCGGCTCCATGTTCAAATGCCAAGCATGAGTTGAAAAGTCAGACAAAGAAAGTTTAAAGGTTTAAAACGGAACCCAAATAGAATCCGATGACATTATGCTATATATCTTAAAATAACAATGAAGTCAACCCATGGCCGTGCACAGGCTGGTTCTGCTTTGACCAATGGTGCCTGGCATTGATGAGGTGGAAGTGGGGGGATGAGAGGATAGGGTTTGGACGTTTAACTATAAAAGACACTGCAAATTTAAACATCGCAATAATTATTAGCTTATTGTAGTTTTGCCATAGTGTAACATTTCCCGGATTTCCAAAAAAGGGAGCAAAAAAAACAACTAGGGAAAACTCACACAAACAGACGTGCAAGAACAGTTGGACCTTGTTGGTGTTCTTGGGTGAGCGTGTAAGAAGTTGGGCAGAATAATGCAGTTGCACCACAAAAGACAAAAGTACAAGTAGCTTGGGATGGTTGATTTGGAGTCGTTTTTGGTATTTGTCTACAGCTTTGCTGGGTCTACATTTAGCTTAAGCTGGTATTTGGTGTTAATTCTGCTCTGCATTGTACTTTCTGCTTCCTGGTTTATCACAAAGATGCTCCCCATTACATCTGGTTCCAGTTTCTGATTATCAGACAATGCTGTTCATGTTTAATTTCCTTTCTGAGGGTGATATATTCATCCCTGCATATAGTAATCAGCCTGGCAGCAGTTGTGTCAGCTATCATGATCATGCCATTAGTTTCTAAATTACATCTAAGGTGCCTCCTGCTTTTAAAACACAGTATTTTTTTGTATTTTCTGCCCTCTGTCTCTTGTCCAATCACTTGTTTGCACTTGATTCCTACTATAGGGGAAGGAGGGTAGTTAAATAAGGCATCTATGAAGCTTTAAAAAAGGGGATAGCCAGTGGAGGAGTATAACTATAAATTAAATAAGGCTTGAGTAAAAGTTTGTGGCCAGAAAAAGAGAAAAAAATAAATGAATACTTTTTTAAAGAGATGAGCTGAGACAAATATGTCCTTATTGGTTTAGAATCGCTTTATTATATTACTTTGGCTTGAAATAATTATGCAGCACTTTACCAACGTTGATGGCGGTATCATTGTATATATAGCTTTATCGATGTAATTCAATTCTATTCAATTAAATTTTATTTATAT
This sequence comes from Fundulus diaphanus, assembly GCA_037039145.1. Lineage (NCBI taxonomy): Eukaryota > Metazoa > Chordata > Actinopteri > Cyprinodontiformes > Fundulidae > Fundulus > Fundulus diaphanus. The sequence goes on from CM073126.1 coordinate 28,592,610, forward strand.
AGCGCCAATTCATGAAGCATGTCATTTCAAGGCACTTTACAAAGTCAAATTCAATCAGATCATACAGATTGGGTCTGATTATACAGATAAATGTCCTATATAAGGGAACCAGTTGATTGCATCAAAGTCCCGACAAGCAGCATTCACTCCTGGAGAAGCGTAGAGCTACAGGGAGAGTCGTCTGCATTGTCCATGGCTTTGCAGCAATCCCTCGTACTGATATGTTTTATCTGCATTTTTTATAGTTGTTGCAAATGTCTTTATTTGCAAGTTCGAAAAAAATACGGAAGCTGTTTACAGTCTGTGGTGGGTACTGTGTTTAAGTACAGTGGTAGTATTGAGGAAAATGGGGTCACCTCAGGTCAGAACCCTGAGGTGACTCTGAAGCCTGTAGACTGGGAGTTATGCAGCAATGTGACACTGGTGTGACCGTCACACAGAAGAACAGCACAGGCAGCTTGACTCTGTGAGTGTATCAAAACCCAAACACACTCACAGCAACACACACATTTCATAAATATGAAGAATTTAACTCAAAGCGTTTTATCCTGCTGTGATTCATCAACTTGTTAAATCTCTGAAGACCCCGACTGAACAGACACCACAAATCAAATCAGACACCGAAGCAGCAATATGGCCTCTAAAAATGGATACATCCCTGAATACAAAAGGGAATTCATCAAATTCCCACGCCTCAGGTGGCATTTGTGCTGTTACCTCTTTTTGCACCATCTTTTAAAAAAATGGTGCACCTCTGGGGGTGCTGAGTGACATGCAACTCTCTGCTGAGGCAAACCACACCAATCAATAGCACCATTTCCAGGTAATCCCCGTTCCTGTCTTCCTGGAGACTGTTAACACTCGGGTGGCCGGTAATAAACCATATGGATCAATAAAACAACAGTTCAACACAAAACACTTCCACCCTCGGCTAATGCAGTGAGATATGGACTGGATCTCACTACAGTCTGACCTTTCACCAACTATTCGACTTACTCAGTTCGTAATCACACCATGTTGTATTTAATTGAAGCAGATGCTTTAATAACGCAGTCAGAGGTTTACCGCTCTGACATTTAGAAGCTTGTTGCAAATGTCTTTGCATCTTCTGACCTACAATTTGTGGCTTATCTTTAACTCAGATTATTCACAGATGACGCTCATTTCCTTTTCTACCCTTGAACCGGTTGACTTGTACTAATTCCTCACAATAACAGACATCATACTAAGTGGTGGTTCTTGCAGGAAAAGGTATCCAGAGCAAACCTCTCCTTCTGCCCCAACCAGTCAAAATGCAGAAATTATCAAAAATCTTTGTTGTTATAAAAAAGACAGCATAGTCCCCATGCAAAGCACGTAACCAAGTCTCCCTAATGTCAACAGCCACCAGGGGGTATCTACTCAACACATGGGGGCGCTAACTCCCCATTGACTGTACATTCAGAAAAGCAACAGAAAAATTGGTTCAATGAGCAACTAACAGATATATTAGCTGTTTTTCGTGGTGCTTGTACTCCCCCTTTCCATTACCGCCCTGGGCAACTGTCCATGTGACCCATGTCAAAAAGGACCACTTCTCTTCCCAGAGTCTCTGTAAAAATACTATGTGGTTGCATCAGTATGTCTACATAGCAACTGAAATTAGCAGTTGTATATATAATCATGGAGGAACAACAGCAGCAAGGGATGATACCTGTGAGCGCAAACCAATAACTCAGAAAATAATTATTTGATACTATTCCTGGATCAGTGCTTCTGTGTACTTTCTGAGTCTCTGATCTGTCTTCTCAAACCTCCAGTCAGTCCTGGCAGACAGGAGTTCACGCTGAGCCTGGTTCTGCTGGAGGTTTCTTCCTGTTAAAGGGGAGTTTTCCTCTCCACCGTCTCAACAGGCATGCTCGAGGGATTGCTGCAAAGTCAGCAACAATATTAAGCGACTGCTCTCTGTGGCTACATGGTCATCCAGGAGGATAGCATTGGGTGGGGGGTCTCACAGTGAAAGACCGCTGAGTTAAGATCACAACCACAGATTGTTCTTTCATCAGGAAAACCACTCAGTGTGAACCTGGCTTTCTCTTCATCTGGTAAACTTGTAATGGTAAGGAAAATAATGCTGTTTTTGTTTTTTATTGCAATCAAACAACTGACTGAGCTATAGATACTTTCTTATGGCAGTTATGGAGGCTCGGTGACCCCACGGCAAAGCTCTTTTAACTCTAAGCGTTTGAGTTTTTGTTTTTTTTACCTCCGTTACAATCCTTCTCACTGCGTTGTGCAGTGGGCCCTTTTCAAGCCTAGAATGGGCCTCTGTGTGACATTGAATTTATACGCAGGGAAACAGAAACTCATGAATTGGTGGTTCCAAGACACTTTGATCAACTTAAAAAAGTAAAGTTTATGTACCAAAAACTGATTTCTTAGCAATTAATTTTTCCCATTTAAGTGTGAGATTTTGCTTCTGGCAACAAAATTATTTCTTTAAAGGACCTTTACACGTCTTCACCAGGCATGCCAATAAGTGTAGTTGGAACTGTGTGGTTCATAAAAATAAACAAATACACACAGGTTAAAGGTGACTTATTGACATTGATAATGAGACTGAATAACAATTAGGTGAATCCTATAAAGTCAGTTTGAAGATAAATTCTGGTCTTCTCTTAGTTTCTGTCCGTAAGTATTATAGAGTAATAGCAGTCAGCCAAAAGGTGGCAGCAGTATCTGATCTTTCCCTTCCTTGTGCTTTATCGGCGCTTGTGAAACACATACGCGAAGCTCCGGCCTAATAAATCATGTACTGAATGTAGCAGTGGAAATTTTGTTAGATTTTATTGCAGTTTAATCAGCTCAATGAATGTTTTAATAGGCTGATATTTCAGAGAGCGAGCAGCGATACAGTGATAAATTACGAGGGGTGAGCTGCCTGGGCTCTCACGTCCCCCGCTCTCGTGTGTGTCTCCGAATTCGTTCAATTATTTTCCTGCAGAGAATGGATACCTGCACAGCTATCTGTCCACTTGCTGGTGCAGGCGACTAGAGTATGACTCACAAAGATTACTCATTTTCTTTTTAAGGCAGAAATATTTGTAACCCTTGCTCCCGCATGCTGCATAAACTTCTCTGTAAGACTGTTTTTTGGGTTGTTTTTTTTTACAGTGTGACAGGGCTCTGCCAAAGCGTCATGCTTCCAACACTTAACATGTGTTTAACTCTCATTTTCCCGTTGAGGATTGTCTTTTTTTCCTACATTTGCCAACCTCAGTTCCCTCATTCACATCATGTACACATCTGGAGTATTTTCTCCTGGCTACTGGATTTTATTTCTCCCAGTTTTACCTGACCTTTCTTGATTCACATTTTTTCACGTTTACATCTCTCCCTAATGGGCTGGGGGCTTTAATTAAAGACCATTGGGGTCTCTTGCTGGAAAAGTATGAGGAGGAGGCAAAAAACGGCAGCTAACTTCGCCTACAACAATAAATCAACCTTCCCCCTTTAGCCCCCCCGCCCCCCCCAACACAATATAGTTACACTGCATTCAGCTCTCCTTTTTTGCAAAAGCAATTCCGTCACGTCTTGTTAGCTCATTTGTCTTCATCAAGGCCAGTGGGAGGTCCAAACCCCATCCTCTCATCCCCCCCACCTCCACCTCATCAATGCCAGGCACCATTGGTCAAAGCAGAACCAGCCTGTGCATGGGCACGGGTGCTTTCATCATCCAGAGACAAACCTAAGGCACACACCCACAGCGCCATGCAACAGCTTACGAAAGGGACAGCACTTAAACCAATGCCGGCCCGGCCGCTCAGATCCGCTGCGATATTATTAATGAACGCCTGGTTAACACACACTGCGCGCCAATGACATTCAGGACCAATTAAGGAATGACTAATTAATGAGACATTTCCTATAAGGCTTATTGATATGTTAATTTGCATTCAAATAAATCACAGTCTTAATTGTGCTGACTTGAGATAATAAGATTTTCATTACATGTAATGATGTATTGTTAAGACGACTCCGTTTTCCCGGAAATGCAGTTTTTATTCAAGCATTACGGAATTTACAGGGGATGTTAAAACACGTTATTATTAATGTTTCCTTTTCTTTTGGAGACACTTTTGTTACACTGCATTTAGTCATAGAAATATGGAGTCTAGTTTGTGAGGTAGTAGCACTTTTTCTTTCCAATTACAACAGGTGAGACAGAAGGGATTGTGTCCTTGTTTGTATGCAGTCCATGCAAAGTAAGCCATACTGCATGCTAGCTCATTTTAATTGGGACATTTCTGATGTACAGCAATGCAGGAAGTGCATTTACAATGATTATTCAATAGAATAAAGGTTTGAACAAATGTGTGTCTCTTTATGGCCTTGTTCTATTTGACATCTCTGTTGCACCACAATTAACTTAAAGATGATGTCCTTTACCACGCTAATTTGTTTATTTTACATTTTTATACAGTGAACAAGTCATCCACATTAATTGGACAGCTAATAAATGTATTCCTTATAAATGCCTTTCTTATATTATCATTTTTCTTTTACTTCACTGTTTACTCAACATAACAAACATGTAGTCTCATAATGACCAGGGCACATTGTTCCACGTGTTTGCTGTGCTTTAATTGCAACATCTTATTGCTTCCCTTTAACAGTTGCTTTCCTCTTGTCACGCTTACATAAATACCTAAATTGCATAATGCACGACTAATAGTTGCCCTGCCAATAGATTGGATGAGCTGCAGATCGCTGCAACTCAGGTGGGACAGAGTTACCAAAGACATTTTGACTCCTTCTCTGACCTCTTTTGAGGGGACGGATTGATCACTGCTTTGTGAGATGTTTGCTTTGTGAGATGTTTGAACATTTATATTTGAACATTTTCTTTCGAAGCCAAGCATCTTTGCTTTTCTTAATTATGGAGTACCTGTGTTGGCCGATAAAAACACACAAAATATGTTGAAGTTTGTAGTTGCAACGTTGAAGGGTTTCAAATGTCTATACCTTGCTTTTAATCAGTCAAAAAGCTTGACAAATTCTGTTTTTTTTTTTTTTACAAGAAGACATTTATCTTTGCTAATGTGAGAGTATTTTTCTTAAAGTGAGATAAAACCCCAAACATGTTTGATATATCCTTGCAAGGATCAGCATGAATGCTAGTAACAGGAAATCCTTGTCAAAGAAAAAAAGAACAACTCGTGCAGAAGAAATATTGTATCTTAGATCGGGCATTATTGTCTTTGTACATTTGCAGAATAAACCTTTTGATCTGACTTAGCTGCTGTACATGGAGGAGTTTGATCTGAAGGCTTAGCCATTAGAGGTTTGGAGCCAGTTCAGAATAACAATGCAGATAAACCGTGGCTGTGTCCGTTGCTCCCACACAAACAAAAACAGAGGATCTGAGAAATATGCAGCTCTTTGGCTGCTCACTGAAAACCATTAAAGCTTTATTTTCTGACTCCATAACACAGCAAAGAATCCAGTTTTAAATGGACACAAATACAAAGCCAAACTCCGACAAGTTTGGATCAATAAACACGTTTTAGCTTGGACAGCTCTGATATTAAAGACCCTCCCGTGTCACAGCGCTTCCCAGACGTTTGATTGGCAGCCGTCAATCCGGCTGATGAGAGCTGACTGAAGGGGTCACCGGTGATACCAGTGGGGACGGCCGTCTCGTCTGCAGCTGACCAGTTTGGAGGGGGATGGAAAGAGACAAGGTCCACTGTGTTCTACTGGGATCTCCCTTGTCTCACCCAGGGGGGACAGACAAGTCAGAAGGTGAGTCATTCTCAAACCAGTTCAGTGCAGACACAGGATAACAGCAGGGCCTGAGCAAGATTAGACTTGAATATGTCTTAACCACTTTTCTAGCCATCAGAATATGGAGAAGGAAAATGATAAGAGGAGACATGCAAATTAAAACAATGAGGAGAATGCGCCTCACGTCCACGCTCCTGCCAACTGGATACAAATAAAAGGAAGAGGAGGGGAATTGAAAAGAAGCATGAAACAAGAGGAAAGCTAAATGGCTGGAGGGAAGCATACAAGTGTGCTTTTTTAATTAAGGCTGTATATTTTGGTCACCATCTCTGCAGTGGTGGGAAGAGGAGATGCAAGGAGGGAGAGAGGGTTTATAAAGCACCGGGAGAAAGTGTCAAAAACAGACAGCTACAGAAACAAAAGCAGGATGCTGAAAGTATTCACCTTTTTAAAAAAGCAGACAGTCAGAGAAAAGACTGCAAGCACTGACAGAGGCTATTAGGAGTCAGATGTTGCACTGAAAGACTGGCTAGATGAGGCTGTATTCACAATGAAGATGGAAAGCGACAAAGAGGAGCAAAAGAGATGTAATGGAAGAGGAGCCGTCAGTGCTTTTTGGTCCCTGCCAACCCAAACCTTTTAACACGGCGGCTGCTGGTGTCACTCACAAGCTCTCTCAAACATGCTGCAAAAAGATTCATTCCCCCTGAAGACAGTAAGATCCCGGCCGCCCAGGGAGGTGTTAGTCAATAGGAATAGGAGGGCAACGTTTGGACACCAAAGTCAGGGTAATAATAATTCTCTTTGCACTCTCAACACAGACACACCCGCCATACCAAAACACACACGCTCTCTCACACATAGAGCAAACTATGGGAAGAAGTTTAAACATCAGCACAAGTGAGTGTGTATTTCGGGTGGTCATCTATTACACGAGATCTTGCTAAAATCCCCCCTGCTCTGAACAAGCTTCCCTCATGACCCTGTGGGGGGAGATCTTGGTAGAGGTCGGCAGCAAACTGGGGAATGTAACTGAACGTACAAAAATTGGGGAAAGAACGTTTTTACATTCTTCTTTTTAAGTTCTCCAGTTGGCTACAATGTCCAGTTGTCCAATGGGTGAGTTACAAATATCAGTATTTACCAAGCGTTTTAAAAGGTTATGGTTTCAAAACATCACAAATCTTCCTACGTAACAATATAACTGTTGCTCAGCAACCCTCACCCAACCCCTCATGCTGTCAGACAGACACAAAAGTCTGACCAATGGTGAAACCACCAATGGAGAAAAGTGGCAACAGTGGTGAACCCTTACAGGAGAGGCCACTCTACAAAAAACACTCCCAGGAGGCATCGAGAGAGGTCACGAAAGAATCAAGAACAAAATCTAAACAGTTCAGGACTCTTCAGGACCACTGTGGAACACAAAGCCCTGTCAAAAAGCAAAACTCTTGATGAACTTGGTGAAACTCGCGCAACATGTCAGAACAAATCATAGTTACAGTCAAACATGTTGGTAGTAGTGTGATGGTCTGGGGCGGCTTTGCTGCTTCAGGCACTGGATGATTGGTGGAACCAGGAATTATCAAGTGGAAATGTGTTTTTTTGTTTTTGTTTTTTTAAATTATGGGGGTGTGGTGGCCTAGTGGTCGGAGCAGGCTGCTTGCATCCTGGAGAGGTTGCAAGTTTGCTGGTTTGAATCCCACAGACCACCACTCTGGGTCCCTGAGCAAGTCCCTTAGCCGCAGAATGTGTTGCACAGTGGCAGCCCACTGTTCCCTGAGGTATGGGTTAAATGCATTGGAATCTGCAAAATTGCACTAAAAAATAAAGATTATTATTGATTTTGTATTTATATCGATATAACATTTATTTATATAGTACACTTAAAAACAACAAGATGTCACCAAAGTGCTTCTCAGTTACACCACCAATCATAAATCAACAAAATGAATAAAATGGCAAAAATGATTAATATAACACAGAAGAATTAAGATTTCTAAAAGATTATTTAGCATTTCATAATAAAGCAGTCAAAGGCCAGAAAAAGTGATGGTTTTTAATTAAATTTTTAAAAACTCAACAAAATATCCATTTCAAAGTTTTTTTTCCCATCTAATGTCTTCAAGCTAAATAAATAAAATCTTCATCTGATTTGAACTCGTTTCTTCTTAGTTTATGGTGCATAAGTAAATAAACAATTGTAGTTAAATCAATTAAATATGTAATGAATAATTTGACAGCTGTGCAAGAGAACACACGTAAAGTCCCGAAGGAGAATGTCCAGCCATTTGGTTTTGACCTTAAACTGAAGGATACTTGGATTTAGCAGCAGGTGGAGGGACACGTACCACCAATTCCCCTATAAATGGCCCAAACAAAATCCAAAAAACATGAATGTTCTGGAGAGTCCGAGTCAAGCATGACCTTACACAGGCTGATCATGTACAAAAAAACATCCAGTGTGGGTGAATTAAAACAGTCCTGTAAATAATGACCGGTTATCATTCTGTGAGATTTTCTCACCATCCCATCCGTATTTTACATCTTCGCCAAGTAAACTTAACACTGAGCAGGAACTACAAACAACGCATATTCGCAGTTTGGTTTTTAATTTCAAAGCCAGCATGCTGAATGAAAGGTGATCTCTTTGACAACGAAATGTGATCCCAACAGTGTTAACCTGGAAAGATGAAGCAGTTTCAAGGTAGACATGGAGAGGAGAAAGAATGGGTGTTTGTAGCAAGATCAATAGAAAGCTGTGCAGTGACACCATATTTATCCTGGGGGCCTATCAGCGAGAATGTCAACAGCCTCCGGTGAGACAGAGTCCCTATGTCACCTTTTTTTTCTTACCAATTCATTATGGACGCGCTTGCTGGGCCTCATTAGCAGGGGGCCACACAATGCTGCTTCCACAAACAAAACAAAACGCTCCACAACAGTAATTGCCTTCTTCCTGCATGTCTCCGCCTCTGAGCTTCCTTCGTCAGCTGACACCTGCAGTGGAGAAGTTGCACAGGAAACCAGACGACACAGGGACGTCTCTCTGCAACTATTTATTATTTTCTTTAACAATCGGCCCTTCATCGCCTAAGCTAACCTGAACTAAAAGAACACCCACAACCATCATGTAACCTCCTCTTTACTCATTTATGAATGATCTCTTTTACCATTTACCCCCATTTTGATATTTATAATACAAAGAAAACCTTCTTGGAAGTTATAAAATCAACAATAATGAAAAGGGAGCGTGCAGGAGAGCAGGGTAGGGAGGCAGAGCGCAGAAACAACAACGAAAATTGGCAAAATAGACAGAAGGAATGCTCTGCTGCTTGGCTGACACACATGGGGGTCTCCACAGACTGAGAGGATGCTAGTACAGGGGAGGGGAAAGAAAGACAGAGAGTTTTGTGGTGTGGTAAGCAGCATCCACCCCTCCTTTTGCCTCAAGTCTCCATTTCCTCCCCCCCCCAACTGTGGAACTGTATGCTTGGCTTCTCCCGTTTTCTTTAGCATTCCTCTCCATGCTCTCCTAAAGCCTGGGAGAGGACTGAGGCAGACAGCAGGGCTTGTCATAGTCACAGGGCTCGGTCTAAACCGGGAGTGTGGCTGAGCTGTGTGCGTGTGGGTACGAGAGCACCAGCAGGCTCTTATGAATGCGTACTGTATCTGATTATGTGCTTGATAAATACATTTTTTTTATGTGATAACAGTGTCGCTAGTTTGTCTCTTCGTGTCTGCTTGTACTCTGATCATATCTGCAGTTTCTGCTTTGCACCTGCTGTTCAAAGACTAAACATTGTCATGAGCGTCAAATGGGACTCGGACAACTTTGCCTTGTAAAAACAATTTGCAGAAACACATGTAAAGTCATTCACCTGTAACGACTGTCCCAATAACTTGGTTTGACAAAGAGCCATGCAGTGAAAACCAGATACTGTATTTCCATGCTTTGTGTAAAAATAATTTTTTTCTCACCTTAAATCTGTCTGGTTACCTTAGATTATTTCTCTTTTATTAATGCCAGTATACCAAAGGATTACATTTGTTTGAATTCTTTTAAACTTTCTTCTTTTCTTTAGAAATTAACAGCCCATTCCTTAAACTGTGTTAGTTGGATCAAAGGTTTTGGGTTTCCTTCCACGAGCTTCTCAGAAAAGTTTGCTGAGGTTTTGGTCCGTTCCTCCTTTCAGAACCGATGTAAGTAAGGGTGTGTGGGCCGCCATGCTCACACACCTTCTCAGCCCTGCACACACAGTCTCTATGAAACTGAGCTCAGAGCCTTGTGATGGACTCTCCAACATGATTGTCTTTGTTGTCCAAAAAGCCAAACTTCACCTACTCTTGCAGAATGCTTAGGGTCATCGTCCATTTCAAAGATCCATCCCAGCCACAAGCTTTAACTTCCTGGCTTCCGTCTCCAGATGCTGCTGCAATATTTCCACATAATGTTTTTTCCTCATGATGCCATCCATTTTGTGAAGTTGTGATAGCAATGATGTTATTTTTATGTGAGTTTGTGAAAGAATAAGATCTTCCCTCGTTGACAGTAATGACGGAAAAGCTCACTTGACTCTTGGAAGCATAAAACTCACTGCTACAACTCTCTGTCAACTGCTTTCCCCCCATATCTACAATTGACTCTCCGTGCTTTGATCAACAAGAAGCAGCGTCTAACAAGTAAAATCTGTCAGGAAGACACTCAGCTGTGTCTCTGTGTTACATGTGAGAATGATGAAAGAGTAGAACTAGACGCATGGAGAATGCTTGGTCTATTAAATGTTTCCATGTATTTAAGGGAATTCCCAGGAAAACGAGTTAACATCTTTTGTTTTAGTAGCTTTAAAATAAATGCTTTTTTAATGCCTTCCTTTTCACATTTAAATCATTTGGTAGTGGTCTATATAAACTGGAACAAGGTTCAAGGTGACTTTATTGATACTCGTAGGTAGATTTATTTTGCAGTCTGGAAAGGGCATCTCAAACGTTTTGGACAGACATTGAAAGACAAATTAAAGCAGTACAGACCAAGACATTGACATATACTCAACATGGTTAGGAAAACTATGATATAAATGAATAAAATAAATTACAAAATGAATATAACAGATTAAATATCCTTAAAATTATTCCAATATAATACCTGTTAAGAGCATGTTAAGACACAATAGCGTGATGCAAAGGCCAGTAAAGTCATGGTAAATAAATAAGTAGATAAAAAGTAAAATAGTAAAAGAGTGAGTAGGTTGAGACCACAAAAAAAAATACAGTATGTCCAGAAACAGCAACAGGAACAAAACTGTTCCTGTGGCTCGTGGTCTGCAATACTTGGGTCTGAATTCCTCGTTATTGTTTCCCCACAGCCCCTTTTTTACCCCTGTGGGTTCATACACCCAAAAACTTAACAGCTTCATTCATCCACTTGTGGCTTTGGCATCCTTCAGCTTGGATTACAAAATCGCAGTGGATCAAATAAAAATGTTGGATTTGTGAAATTGAAGTCCATGACCTTGTTTAGCATCTCTGCAGCAAATACTGTGACGTAGTCGTTACAAAAAAGTGGAACAGAACACAGAAAAAACTGTATACGACTCAAAAAGAATATAAATGTATCTACGCAGCACCTGGACAGACTAAATTCAAATCTTCTGCACTCCTACAGACTCCAAATACACCATTTTTTTTAGTTAGGGTTAAAAAAGTGGATTTTGCATGATATGTCCCCTTTAAGTAGGAAAGAAATGGAGAAAAAACTTTCTTACAGAGTAGTTTATACTTGTTTCCAAGGGACACATGTACAGGTGAAGACAGATTTATAAAAGTAGTATAAAATTATTCTTTACTGTCTGACATTAAACCAGAATAAAGTGTTCCTGTTTTAGGTCAGTTAGAATAACCAGTTATTTCTATTTGCTAAATACCAGAATAACGGCATAGATAGTTTTATCTGCTAAATTTAGTTATTGCTACCTCTCAAATCTGGTTTACGTGCACACATTGCTATGCCTATAAACAATTTGGGAAATCCCCACATCATGCCTTTGCAAACTTCTCGTTGGTTATTTGACAACATTTATGACAGAGGAAGGCACAACTGTGGATGTATCTTAAGACATTTCAAGCACACTGCTTCCCTGTGTGACATCAGTGATACTAACGCAATTTTGACGTCCTCTTGATTTCCTTTACATCCAGATTCAGTTGTTTGTAACTTCCTGTTATACACTCTTTTATTCATCCAGTGTTAGATCACTTCTGTACTTCTGTTTTGCAACTTTCAATTGTTGTTGTTCGATACCGATTTACAATCCTCCCCCATCCGTTGCAGAGTGAGTTTTGGTCTACATCTTTGAATGTAACGTTTATCATTCAGAATGAATCTGTGCCTGAAAAAACAAATAACATCGTGATCTCTGTGCTGGAGTCTGCCGAAGTTTTATTTTTATTTTCAGAGCTACATTTCCCTTTACCTTGGGGAGAGTAATATTTTTGGGAATCTGAATTTAAGAGCGACGGATTAACACACGGGCTCACAGGCAGATATAAAACACTTTTAAATCATCAAAAGGCACTGCAATAAAAGAAAATTCAGGGAGGGAAAAGAGAAGACCTCATATCACACAACAAAATATGGCATGCACAGAACCAAGAAGAGATGATCCGTCAGCAGACACAAGAAAACCTTGTATTTCGCAAACTGAAGGAAATTCAAGCTGTCACAGTTTTCTATCCTGCCATGTATGCTGGTGTTTTGAAAAACATAGACTAAGTAGGTCTAAACCTGCGACAGACTGGCGTCCTGTCCAGGGTGTACCCCGCCACTCGCCCATTGGCAGCTGGAGATAGGCACCAGCACCCCTCGTGACCCCACAAGGGATAAGCCTGTTGGAAAATGGATGGATGGATGGATGGAAGTAGGTCTAAACGTAAAGAAATGAAGGCAAATTTGTGGAACATCAAGTCATGTCTTGTCTTCAAAGTATTTGTTTTGCCTCTGTTACGCTTCCTCTCTACAAAGTTAGTGTATACTGGGATCAGTGGAGAGAAATTCACAGTGTTCTGCTGTGTCAAGACTATGTACTTCTTTTCTAACACGATCATCTAATTTATTATTATTATTATTATTATTATTATTATTATTATTATTATTATTATTATTATTATTATTATTATTACATTTCAATGCTCTACAAGTGTTCAAACGATTGTTTAGGGTTAGCTAACAATCGTTAGCTAACCCTAGCTCAACCCGAGGTGAGTAAAGCATCTGTATAGTAGCATGAAATCAAGTGATGTTATTATTGGGTCATTGTTACAACAAATGAGTTGCACAGACATAGCTTCTGTAGCAGTGGTGCACGGGTGAGGCAGAGAAGACATCAGAGAGCTGCTTTGCTCCTGTGGTGGACATTTTAAAAAACAAAACAGTTATGGTAGCCTTGTTAATGTGGTGATCAAACTGTTTATACTACACTGTTAAACGCAGAGGAAGGCGATATGGGTGCATTATTTTCCTATGACAGTCCAACCCAAAAACACACCTAGTGTAACAGGGGTGTTAGGACTAACACCAGTTGTAACTGACAATATTTTATAGAGATAGACAAATCAGGGATTTCCAATCTCAATTTTGTTTTTGTTTGTCCACCCGATACTAATTTGAGCCCATTCTAATTTTAAAACCAAAACATTTAGGATGTTATTTCAAGCCTTCACCTTACGAGTAAGAATTTAATAAGTTGGATTAGAATCAGAATTTATGTCATTTGTGCATATGACATGATTGCTATAAAACAGGATTTTTAATAACTTTGAAACAGAGAAAACAATATTATGAGTGTGACTTTCTAAATTGTTTTGTGATTCAACAGGTTTCGCCTTCCAGGTATCTGCTGAAGTTGGCTCCAGGTAATTTCTCTACTTTGACAATTTGACAAAATGTCCCCAAAGTAGTTATAAATAGATCTGCTGAGGCAGATGGCTCCTTTTTGTAGCCAATAAGTAAAATAGGAAACAACCAAAATTGCAAAAGCATGAAATGGGGAAGACCTCCATGAAGTCTAGCTCTCACTAATAATAAATTAACTGGCTTTAAATTTTCATCCTGCAATAGACATTTCCACAATGAGGAGTAGTTGTTGCCACATATATCTGAGAGTTTAGGTATGGTGCATTCACTAGTCAGAAAAAGATCCGACTTTTATGTTTCCAAGGGAGCATAAACTTGACCGATCTCTTTCAAATACCCTATAAAGATGTCCAAGAAAGTGTTGAAATACAAATAAAATAATCTTTTTTGCACATTACTAATGTGCTGTGTACAATAGTTGCCTATTTACTGTCATTGATATACATAGATCTTTTCACCAACTTTTAGTTCAGAACAAAATGCTTTAAAGGGGCCTAGTTACGTATTTCGACCATAAAAAGAAAGAACAAAAAACAACATAAATTCATCCTCAAATAAAACTATATATACGGCAAGCGTTTACCTATTCCTTTTTGAGCCACCATTGCTTCTTTTTGTTTTCTCATTGCGTGCATGTGCAATAGCGTACATGTGGTCACCGGGTCTGGCTGTGGTAGATATACACAAAAGCGCTTCATTTACTAACAAATAGAGCAAAAACTAATTTTAAAACACATAAATAAAATGTAATACGCCAACTGGGCACAATAATTCAATCGGGAAACTTTTGTATGCAACCATAGTGAGCTACTGGAGAAGAAATTCATATAAGAAATTCATAGACGTGGACCCAGTCAGAAAGGTTGCATTCCCTGTCAGAAAAAGCCAAATAAGCATGTTTTCTAAATCATTTAACTTTATTTTTATTTTCTATCACAGCCCCCAAGCCCGTCTGAAGTCCTCTAGCAACGCACAACAAAGCAATCTGACCGAATGGCAGATGACACAAATACACTGAAATTTCTTTCTATCTCACCTGTCGGTTTTCTCTTTCTTCCCTCAACAACCCCCACAACACCTCTTCCTGTCTGTCTCTCTGTTACCTTGGAGTCTGGCCGTCATGCTCTTGTGGCTCCACTCTAAAGGTTACGCTGTGTACCCACCGTCACCGCCTGTCACTCCCCTACCACCACACACACACACACACACACACACACACACACACACACACACACACACACACACACACACACACACACACACACACACACACACACACACACACACACACACACACACACACACACACACACACACACACACACACAGGGTCTCATCACTCTTAGGTACTGCCTCTGAAATACTGCCCAAAGAATCACTGACCCACCATTACAAAGGAACACGCAGGGCGAATAATGTAGGAAGGCCTTGTTAAGAGCTCTGGTGATAGAGCAGGTGAAAGCTCAGTCCTATTCTTTCACTCTGAATAGGCTCTATTACAGGTTGAAAGCAGGATATGCTACATGATCATGAACAGAACAGACCACAGCCATAGAGCGTTTTTGCTTTTTTGAAAGAAAAATGCTTACACAGCTTAATCAATTTGCAATGTTTGCCTGTAGGGTGATAAAATGTGACTCTAAAGGTGCGTTGACACGTGTAACGCGAACAAGGCGAATGGTGCGAGTGATTTACATGTTATCCCTGTGTACAGGCCCGATGAGGAGCGATTTAACAGTCGGTGACGCAAACGAGCGAAGCGACACTGCGAACAGTGTGTTGGACGCGCAAATAGAGGAAAACGAAATTTCGCTCAAGCTCAACAATCTGAACCTGAAAAAAATTAATATGAATATATGAATATATCTTAAGGGGTCATTGTCACAAAATCTAGTTCAGATAACGGCAACAACCCAAATAATCCACATATACAACAAAATCAAAGCAGATTAGTCAACAAATAATGGAAAATGGATTGACAAAGGATAAAAGTATTGAACACACGTATGTACACCTCGTCTCTGTCAGTCTGCCCCAGGGCAGCAGTGGCTACTAACATAGCTCACCACCGTCAGGGTGTGAATGTGTGTGTGAATAAGTGAATGACTGTAGTGTAAAGCGCATTGGGGTTGTCAAGTACAAGCCATTTACCATTTATAAAGATGTAATAACTACATTGCAGAGACGCCCTTTTTTGTAACAAAACTTGAAGACATCTCTTTTATGAAGGAACAAGATGAAAGCAATGCTCAGGAGTGATTTTAACCCATTCTTCAATAGTAATTGTCTTAAATTTTTGATGTTTTTGGTTGTTGTCAGGACTCAGTGCAGGCCAGTCAACGTCATCCACACCAAACTCTCTCCATCACTTTCTGGACACTGCTTTATGCAACAGTGAACAGTCAAGTTGGAAGAGGAAGGGGGCATCTCCTGTTCCCACAAAGTTGGATTGTCCAAAATTTCCTTGTTCAATGAAGCATATAGAGTTCCTCTCCCTGGAACGAAGAGGTCAAACCCAGCTCCTTAAAAACAACCCCACACAGAATTACCAAACCTTACACTTGGCACAATACAGTCAGGCAAGTACTGTGAGCCTGGCAACCACTGAATCCAGACTCATCTATCAGATTGCCAGATGGAGAAGCGTGATTCTTAACTCCAGAGAACACGCCTCCACTGCTCTAGAGCCCAGTGGCGGTGTGCTCTACACCACTGCTTTTGACACTTTGCATTGCACTCGGTGACGTACGGTTTGGCTACAGCTGTTTGGTCGTGGAAACCCATCCCTTGAAGCTCTCTACGCACTGTTCTTGAGCTAATCTGAAGGCCACCAGAAGTTTGAAAGGCTGCAGCAATTGGCTGCAGAAAGTTGCCGACGTCTGTGCACTCTGCGCCTCAGCATCCGCTGTCTGTCCGTTTATGTGGGCTACCACTTTGTGGCTGAATTGTTGTACTCAATAACTTTCCACAACGTATTACACACACACACACACACACACACACACACACACACACACACACACACACACACACACACACACACACACACACACACACACACACACACACACACACACACACATATATCTATCTATATCTATCTATCTATCTATCTATCTATCTATCTATCTATCTATCTATCTATCTATCTATCTATCTATCTATCTATCTATCTATCTATCTATCTATCTATCTATCTATATATATATATATATGCTCAATTTTATTTATAGTATTTGTAACCCTGTAAGGCACACTCCAGAGAGGTAGAGAGAGTGAAATTAACAAAACCCGGTGGAACAAATCTGTAATTAGGTAGTGATTGACACTTTGAACTGGATGTAATGAGGTTAATCTGATCTCACACCCTCCCACTACTTTTGAGAACTGTAAAATCCAAGAAACACATGCAGCTGCTCGCTCTAATATCTCTACAATGTTTTCAGCATCTTGAACAAAAAAAACAAAAAAAAGCATGTGCATTCTTATATTTCTGTGTCTCCTCATACTTCCTCTCATCCTTCTACCTCCTTCTGTTTCTCCTTCAGTCCTCCTCTCTGTGGGCCATATGTGGAGCGTTCAAGCGCTCTGACGACATGCACCACCGAGTTCTCAACATCTTGTCTCGTCACGCCAATTACACGTACACTCACACCCATACACACATACACACATTTAACATACTCAGTGTACCCCTTTAAACTGAACAATGCGATATATCCTCTGAAGTCGTTCATACGTATACAAAAACAACATGTTTTTGATTCGAAATGAAAGAAAATGATTTAGCATGGCTGTGTCAAACAAATAACCACAGAATATTTGAAGACAAACCAAACAAATAGTTTAATTTTAACAGAGAGCCGTGTTGGGAGTGAGCAGGTGGTCTGAGAGGTCAGGGCATGGATCGGTCATTGACCCCACCCCACAACCGTGAAAGGATACGGGTTAATTAACTGCAGACTTTAATCGCCTCTGATGAATGATTCATAGTTTTCAGGTCTATGACTAATATTTAAAACACACGGACGCAGGCAGAGCAGATATGAATTATTCAGATGCAATGATACCCGGCACTACGTTTCACTCAAAGTGAGCAAAGAATTTCAGCCTCTCGGCATCCAAGAGATGAACAATCTAACGAAGCGAAGTAAGAGACGGAGACGACTGTTATTTAAACATTCTCTAATATAAAACAGATATGCTGCATTTTTATTTTACAATTGGGAAAAACTGACGCAACAACCAAAATAAATGCCTGGCTCTTAAAAAAGAAGAAGATAAATGACCAAAAAAAAAAAAAAAGAGCGAGTTCGGTCAGCTGAGATTTACTGACTTGCCTGTGAAAGTTGCAGAGAACAAGTCACAGTTAAGAAGCTTCAGTATATTTTGAAATCCTGTCTTGTTTTTTTTTCGCTTCCATCAACTGCATTCTGCTCCAACAGTTTGAGAAGACTTGTATGAAAAAATAAGTTTTATTTGCTTTAATATTCTTTAGCAAGACACTGAGCCTGACTTAAGACTTTGGTCTTCCCTCTCAAACATATATAGATTTTAAAAAGGGCATTTTCTTTATTAGATTTTTTGTGCCTTTTTTGATCATAAGGCAAGTATGACTTCATAATTCCAGTCCATTTATCCTTTTTGAGCTGAATAAGCAGAAAAGTTAATTAGTATTCACGCCATGTGATCCCCCCCTCACATTTCTTTACATTATAGTCCCAATCTTCAATATATTTTATTGGTATTTTAGGCACCAACACAAAGCAATGTGCAGAACACAGTGGAAGAATTGACTCTACTGTCTGTTTTCCTCAAACCACTCCTATACTAGCTTTAAAGAGCCTGACCAGTATCACCTCCTCTGAATTCAGTCTTTGATCTGTATCAAACACTGAATGTTTTTTTTTACTACATCTGTTCCAGAGGGATGGCTGACTGATCATCATGTGGAAAAATCAAGTGTAAGTCCAAAAATCTGGAGGTAGGTGTTGAATTCACAGCAGTCTCTGTCATGAAAGGGTTCACCTTAAATTAAAATGTTTCTGTACCAAAGCTTAAAAAAGTAGAATATTGGTAATAATCATTATTATCATTATTATTATTATTATTATTATTATTAACATCATCATAATTGTCCAGCCTAATTTTCATTCTGTCCAATTACGGTAAGTATCATTTATGTTACATTTATGCCTGTACAAGTACAGGCCATTTAACTTTGAAAAGACAAAAACACACACATTTCTACGTGTTTTCCAGCTTTATCAAATGCATTTTTAATTACCGTAAAATCTCATAACAACATATAGTATATCCAATTACATGTCAGCATAAAAATACAGTACAAGACTTTTGGGTTTTAACAGCTGCCCTCAAAGTATTTACTTTTGCCATCCATTCTTACTTGAGAGAAGAACCTGAATATGTACCACATGTAATAGATTAATGACTGGAAGACAGCAGGTAAACTATTTGGTAACTCATTGGTTGTAGTCTTTGGGATAAAAAACAAGGAGTGATTTGTAGAGAACAGTGGCGTTACAACTAATGTTTTAAAACAGGGTTTGTAAATAGATAAGTAGAAAGCATGCGAGTGAAAACCGGACAATAATAATTTCCCGGACATTTTGAATAACTCTGATTTGACACAAAGTGAATTGTTAGTTCGGTCTCAGAATAACATTAGCAGACAGGCAATACAGTATTAAAGCTGTCCTATTCAGTTCCTTAACCAATCCGTCTCCATTAAACTCAAGTTTTGATACCTGATTTTGGTCTACCGCCTGAGATTTTAAGTCTGCTGCAGTCCCAGCTGGGACAGATTTTGAAAATAATGGTAAACATTTCTGTGAACAGCTTTCAACATTGCATTATTACCCATGAACATTATGTAGTTGTTATGTTGTTGATCTAACGAATCTGGAGTTTTTCTAAAACCCTGAGAAGTAAATTCACAAAGCCGTGCAATCCGCTACATCTTTTAAATCAAAGGGATAAAGAAATTATTGCAATTTGATATTGTCAATTTAGATTGTAATCTTTGAGGATTATTTCTGACCAATTTTTGAATCAGTGCCATGAATAATTAAGGCAGATCTCAAGGCAAAATAAATTCTAAACTCGTACAAGCGAGGTGTACCAACGGGTAAACTAGTTGTCGACATTTCTAACACAGACACACAAAATGTGTCATTTGTAATGTGGATTTGCTGCTTTAAGCTGCTTTTAGTCTGCACTGTTGCAAGAAAGTGTGAACAACCCAAGCTGTTAAAGGGACCATTCTCTGTGAACCCGTGGCCCGTCTGTCAGAGAAAAAGATAGCATTTTGTATTTACCTATGCAATCAAGCACAGGCCAAGTGAAATGTTGTTAACCGCAAGATAAAAACAAATGAGGCCGCAACACTTTTCAGTTTGTGGAGAGATCAAGAGTAAGAGCGCTAGAGCTGGAGGTAAAGCTTCAAACTGAGGGGGATCGTATTATACTGTGTGGGAAGAAAATAGAAACTGTGCAGGAGGGGGGAGATTTATTACTGTAATTGTGTCCAGAGCACTTGTTTACCCATCGGTGAAGGCAGGTAGGGGCGTCAGATTAAGGACACAGATGGATGGATCAGGTTGAAATATCCAGAGTGTGAGACGGATGGTTTCTCAGTACAACTGCACATTTATTCCTAGGGAACGATGATGGATGACCTGTTAGTGTCAACATGCAATACTGAGTCATATCTCATCGTAAACAGAAAAAAGGGTATGGTTTGAACATACAGAAAATGTTATTTTTTTGTATAAAGTAATGTTTAACATTTTTTTAATTGAATATCAACCTTTTAATAATCTACTAATGCTTTGCCCAGACTTCTCTTATGTATAAGGTTGTGATTACACCACATAGATATCATGGCTGTATCTACATGAACTGTTTTATAGATACAATAGCTAGGTTGTGTTTGTCTGCAGCTACAAGCAGATGAGTAACATCAGAAATGTTTGTCCTGACAGAAATTTGTCAGAAGGCGGTTTCAAATAAAACAATTTCTGATTAATGAGATACTTAAGAAGTTGTCTGATCATGCTCAAAATGTCATTATCGCTGGTTAGTTTTATGGTTTGCTGTACAAAGCAGTAATATTTAATTGATTGACTTATTTAACCTTTAGTTTATCAGGCAATAAACTCACTGAGACTCAAAAGAAAAGAAGTTCGATTTGTTTATTGTCATCGCTTAATAACTTATCTAAGGAAGTAATGTAAAGACATGACTATATATATATATATATATATATATATATATATATATATTAGAATATACTTTCCATTGCGGTTTGCAAAAGTGCCTTTTGAAAATAATAACCTTTATCAAATTAACTTTTCATTAAGCCTAATAATCATCATTAATATTTTATTCTTAAATGTTGTGTTTTAATTAGCTGGATAATAAGTGGAAATCATAATTAACAAAAATAAAGGAATGGAAAACATAAGTCCGAGTGCAATCTACGTAGCATGTTTCATTTAATGATGCACTTGATGTACTGAAATAAATGGACTTTTAAATAATATTCTAATTTATTTAATGCGTCTAAATAGCCTGTGAAATTCAACTTAAATCCAAATAAAAGAGAAAAATTTAAAATATTTAAAACCCTGCATTAACCTAATTGCGTAAACGTGAAGATCCTTCCTTAAACCGACACTTTGATGAAGCACCTTTCAAATCAAAAACAGCTTCAGTCTTACTTGGTAGGAGTTACATACCAGATATCAACTAAATTTGCTCAGTCTTCCTTTCAAATGTTTTACAAATATATCAGATTGTGGGATCGTTTACCATCCTCATCCCTTCTAAGGTGACCTATAGTGATGTTACGTTATGTGCCGAGGCTTCGAGGCGCGTGTCGAGTAATGGAGGGGGCGTTTCCGTAAAGCGCGTATCGAGGCTTGCTTCATTTAGGGGAGGAGCCGAAAACGATGACGTCCGAAGCCTCGCTGCCCGGCTGTACCACGTGACTGCTTCGGGAAGTGGTTCAGATTTCGGCGCGGGGTTTGACAGCTTTAGAAACCCCACAGCAGTGTTTCCCGCAGCACTATGTTGGCGAGGCGGCCGCCTCGCCAAACTCACGCTACCGCCTCGCCAACATTCCAAAAAAAAATGTTTATTTGACGTTAACACGCGTTTTTTTTGTTGTTGCTTTCTCGCGTACATATAGGGAATGGCAGGGAAAAAACAGGCAAAAATACATGGATACTTTGAAGCGAGAAGCGACTTCACCGACGCCCCCCCCCCCCCCTCCGCCAGTAACCGCGCGGATGACTGGCGCATTACTATATTACAAACACACTATCACAATTTTTGCATGCTGATGTTTGCTTGTTGTGCAAATAAAGACAGATAACAGACACTGTATTTATTCCCTTTTAACCAGCCACCAGAAAACAAGAGCTGGATGAAGCTCTAGTCTCCATGATAGTGAAGGATACCCAGCCTTTCACTATTGTGGATGACGTTGGATTCAGGACAGGCTGGAGAACCCCCTGGAGTACTGGGCTAATCATCGGTCACTGTACCCCAATCTGTACAAACTTGCACTTATTTATTTATGCACCCCGGCATCATCTGTGCCTTGTGAGCGTGTCTTTTCAAAGGCTGGAGAAGTAGTGTCAAAAAAGAGAAATCGTTTGAAACCAAAAACTGTGGAGAAATTGTTTCTTAATAAAAATGCATGAAATCATCCAAGTTACACAAGCATAAGCCTATTCATTACCCCCTCCCTAGTTCCATAAGCACTTTCACTGTCCTCTGCCTGATTAAGCCCATGCCATTTTTCTAGAATCACGGAAAAGCATTACACATGTCATATCACATGACACTACTATTTTTGGAATAATTACACACAGAGAATACATTCAAACAATATTTTATTATACACGTGTATACAAAATTTATGTAGACAAATGATTTTGTCCTACACCTTTTGTGAAGTCATTCCCAAGAGCCATAATAGACAAAAAATCAATGCATCACACGTGTTAAGATACAGCTGGCTGTGATTATACACCTCGCCAGTAGGTGGTGTTGTGTGCACATGAAGCTCCAAGAAATGAACCCTTTCTCGAACCAGTTGGCTCAAGTGGTTCAATGCCTCATGAGGCTTCATCTCACCATCACTAGTGACCTAACATTTTTAGTCAGATGTTGTTCATAACTTTGGCTGGGCCATTTTAAAAGTTGAATGTTCTTGTGGTAAAGCGTTATTTTGTTCATTTTGATGTTTTGACCAGCGATGATGCTAAAAAACAAAGCCCTTCTATATCTTGAGTTTTATAGCAGACAACTGAAGACTTTTGAAACGGCCTGGTATGTACAATTAATCAGAATTGTAACCTTTTTGAGAAAAAAAAAAAAACCCAGTTCCATGTGGAGAAAAATAATCCCAGAACTTTATGCTGCCACCACCATGTTTTACTGTGGTTATGGTGTTCTTACAGTTATATGCTGTGTGATGTTTGTGTCAAGCTTGCATTTTATAGATGTAGTCAAAAGTTCCTGTTAGGTTTCATGAGACCATAACACATCCTTCGTCAAGGCTTTGGTAGATTAAATCCAGGCCTTGAATGAAGCCTTCTGTCTGTCGACTCGTTAATTCAGGCAGATGGAAATTGTCATCAGGCAGATTATGAGAATGTTGTCACATATAGAACATAACATGCATCATGTGTAATGATCAGAGGAAGCGGACCCAGAATTCAGCCAGACCAGCAGAGGTTTCTTTAAAAAGAAGGATCTTTAATAACAGAAATCAAAAACAGAGACAAAATCCAAAAAGCCTGTTGCACCAAAAACAGCAGAGAAACAAAACAGTCTAGTTGGGCAGGCAGGGCAGGAACAGACAGAAACCGGATGGCTCAGATCACTGGAGACAAGGGGTCAAAAATCCAAAAGGTAACCAATAAACAGAAACTTGCAGGAGGAGACTCACCCATACTCAAACAGACGACCTGGCACTGATGTCTAGTCTCAACAGTTTATATGGAGGAGGAAGCAGGTGAAACCGATCAGAGATGATTGCAGCAGGGGTGGAGTACGGCAGGTGTGCAGAGTAAGTAATTAGACCAGACATCAGTGCTGAGGCTCAAAACAAGAAATAAATCAGAAACCAAACCTAAACTAAGAAGCTGACAGGACAAGACAAAATTCAAAGTAGCCAGAAAACCTAAGACAGGGGAGTAAAATAACTAACATAACCCAGAATATTACATCATGCATCTTCAGGGTAATTTTGGCCTCTTGGAAGTCGCCCTGACCAGCTCCTACCAGTTGTATGTCTTTGGATTGCTTGTGTTGTCCTACTTTTACTCCAGTTATTCATGACCGATTTCAGTGAGTAACGATAAATGAATAATGCTGTAGAGGTGTTGCAAGCCTCTCCTGACTGATATATTTGTACGGGGAGATCTTTGTCATCATTTCCAAACTGTCTGCAAACTATGGCTTTGGCTACAAGGTCCAAACGTGAAAAAGTCCGGAATATCCAACTATGAGAGCTGAACTTTATTGCGGGGTGGGTACGTTAACCCAAAGAGTGCTACTGCAGCTTTTTATTTCTTTGTTTTTCAGATGAGCTGAACAGGGTTTATCTCACATGGAGAGTGAGTCATTGTGGTCTAATTCTTTTATTCAACAAAACTTAGCAATTTATAGGGCTGTCAAAACTTTTCAGAGCCACTGTGTTCTTTTTTATGTGCGTGAAAGCCAAGAAGGTAACACTGCTACTTAATCATTCTTTAAAGTTTTAATTCTACTTTTTAGTTCAACAAATACCAGACCTTATCCTTCATAATTCTGCGCAGGGATTAGATTTCTGAATTTAGCAGGTTATACAGAGCTGCTTTTATTGTGAGTTATCTCTTTCAATGTCCTTCAGGAAATCTTTTCTCTCTGGGTATCAACATCGCAGTGAGCGATCTTCATCTTCAGGACCATGCTTCTTTTAACAAGAAGGCTCTGTGTAAACTTAGAAAAAACAAACTTAATTTCCTCCTAACAATTGCTGAAAATGTGTTGAAAGACACACACATGACATTTTTATAGTTCTTTTTTTAAACTTTTTTCCAACAACGTTTGATCCAGTAATGCCACCTTTAATAGAGTCTGATAAAGTTAACACT
Source organism: Fundulus diaphanus (assembly GCA_037039145.1). Classification (NCBI taxonomy): domain Eukaryota; kingdom Metazoa; phylum Chordata; class Actinopteri; order Cyprinodontiformes; family Fundulidae; genus Fundulus; species Fundulus diaphanus. The sequence goes on from CM073126.1 coordinate 28,617,459, forward strand.
ATGTAAATAGACTGAATTTATGTAGAGCTTTTCTAGTCATATTGACCACTCAAAGCACTTCACACCAGAGTCACATTCACCAAATCGCACTGACGAACATGCACACATTCAAACGCCGATACAATTTCTATTCCATTAAAACATTCATCATAGGCGGATAAATGTGTAAAGCCATCATGCATTTAAAGCTTAATTTCTACCTTTTCATGATCTAAGAGGGTATTTGTCATTTGTACAAAGTATTTCAAAACTCTGTAACATTGAGTATGGCTCTCAGACCTGAATGCTTCCCCTAGGGGGGTGGGCCTCCCACCTTGAGAATCACTGGACTATTGTAAAGCACTTCATACATAAACTGTACTTTTAAAAAAGCTGTTTTTCTTCCAATAACATCCCATCTAATTCCCCAGAAAGCTCCAGTGTGCACTATACTGTTATTTGACAATACATCTCTGATGTAATCAACCCATTGTGGATAAAATAATTTAAAACCTTCTTGTTACTCAGCTTTGAAATGATTCTTTTAGCCAATTAAAGCAGGATAAGATGGTCTGTCTGTAACAGAGCCTCTACGTTTCACGTTACAACATGCATTAACTGGTTCTAATGAGGCACTTTAACTGGAAAATGCATTTAAAAGACCTGCAATGACGCAAAGCCTGGAAAGGAAAAACTGTTTGTTTAAGTGGTTGTGTGAATTAGACAGCAATGTCCAGTGTATTAGACAGCCCTGTCATGTTCATGTCGCAGCAGCAGGGTAAAGGAGGTGTTCTTGTCTCTGAGTGATGCGATGGCATGAACAGCATGGTTTAAGAGCGAAAAGAAGGTCATCGATGTCTCGCTTCACTATCCCTCCCCCTTTTCCTCTCCTCTCTCTGTTGCCCCTGTCATCCATACGGGATGATCCCTTGCGCTCTTATCCAACCCGCCTGTCTTTCTGTCCTTCGTCACGGGTTGGTACTCCACCCTCCCCTCCTGGCATCTTGCTTTGTGTTTAACCACACTGCTGAAAAGTGATTTTATTTTTGCTGCATTCACGCTCCACAGTAGGAAGTATTTGTAAAGTGTGAAAGCAAGAGCTGTGCGGTATTCGGTGTGCAAAGTGAGATTAGGGTTTAAGTTCAGTCCCAGAGAACGAGCCCCACAAGGAGCCACCTGAATGGTTCCGTTTAACAAATCCATCTCCTACCATCAAGACAAGGGCTGATTAATATTCACAGTTTTATAACACTGTTTGTGTTAAGTTAAAGTTTTCGCAGGGCCTAAATGAGATGCTGACCACCTGTGGTGCCTGAAAACTTAAAAAGCACGTCTGGTTTAGTATAAATATGAACATCTATATAGCGTTGCAGGGTGTGATATGGGAAGATTGGATATGTATCAGGCTTATCTGAAATAACCTGGATAGTAAGGGTCCTGTGAGTGAATGTGACCTTGTAAATGTTTACCCATAAACAAGGACAGCCAACCACCAGCAGTCAGTGGTGGTTTTTGCATGAATATGGCTTGGGTGGAACCCTACTTTTGCTGGCCCTAACCCATAGACAATGCTTTTTAAAGATCTATAAATGATGTGGCACAATGCTATTTTCTGTGCAGGGCTCCAGTGAGATCATTGGTGACTGCTACTTCTAAAACTAGGCTGATGATCACATAAAGTGTTATCAGATATAAAGCATTTCAGCAGCAAATTAACCTGAATTTCAAGGATATATGCCATTACTGAAAGTTTGTAAACAGGCTGGGCCTGGAGATTTTTCTCTGATCAATGCCTTTTAGGGCCTCGTGAACTTGGATGACTGAAATAGGTTTCTGGAGAGAAGGAACACATGTTAGTACTATTTACACTTAAATTCTCAGAAAAAGATCCTACACAAGCAGCTTTATACTTTAATTAAGTTTACTTTCTCAATGTACTGTATGTTTCTCTCATCACTGCATTATTGGTCTCCAGTATCTATATATTAAAAGTTTATTCATATATTAAAGCTGTAAAACCATCACCTAAATTTTAATATGAAAACATGTGATTCAATTTTCATGGTTGTATATGCATAGCCAAAGCATTTTTTTTCCTCTTCCTCTTTGAGGTTATGTTTTCTAGTCAGTGACCACTGCACCTTCATAAATAACAAGTTGCAGAAGGCAGCACTCTGCTTTGCTGACTCATTTTTCTGTCCCTAACCAGGCAGGAAAAAGAAATTGGTCAAAAGTTTGTGCAACTAAATAATGAGGCGACATTTAGTTTCTATACTCCTCAGCTCTGGAAGAAACTTTCTCAAAACCTGAGATGCGCAAGAACTGTTGGTCCCTTTAAGTCATGATTATTTACTGCAGTTTGAAAACAAAAAGTCTCACAAATTAACTATTTGCCCAATTAATTAGTCATAAGGTATAAGTTATATAACATTTTAAAATTAGTTTCTGACTATTCAGTGTTTTTTAAAGTGTTTTTTATTATATTGTTTCTTCTTTGATTTTGAGTAAAGCACTTTGGATTTGTGTATGAATGATGCTATATTATTTCCTTGCTTAATGTATTCTGTACCAAAATTCTTTACAGATGATATTCAACTGCATCTAATTTGTTACAATTACTTGCTATTTTTAGGTTTAAAGAAAAACAAAAATATAAAACTTTTGCAAAAAAAGCATACACACTTTTTTCCATGGGCTGGTATATTTGTGGGAAATTATGTAAAAACTTAATGACAAGAAAAATGGACCAAAATAATTTTTATTGGTACTTTTAGTGTAATTCTGTTGTGGAAATTGAATGCAAATGTTCCATGAAAAAATAGAAAAACTGCTTAAAACCTGCATTTCTGTTTATGTTTGTATTAAAAACTATTGTTTGTTCTTCATCCTTTTCAAACAAAGTTATTAAGAATCATTGTGGAAGGTCCAAAGAGCCACTTGCAACTCTGGGACTACAGGTTTCAGGCCCCTGATGTAGACAGTCCAGAACTAAATCTGACCGAAAATCTGAGAGTTCACCAGAAGAGAACTGCGTGTAACAGATATCCTCACAATCTGGCACATCTGGAAAACATTGCAGAATGAGCAAATATTGCAAAGCCAAGATGTGGGATGCTAACAACAACAAACGAGCAAATACAAAGCAAACACAAAATAGGTTAAGTAAAACATCTGTAAAACGTGAAAATATGAGCACCCAAGTCATGTCACCAAAGAACAAAATTCAAACTCAAGCACAACAAACCCCACAAAATATTCTTATAAACACAACTTAGTGCCTTAAATTGTATTGCTTCATAATGTGTGTGTTTTGGTTTTTGTATGCAAGCTGTATTTGAAAAGCAAGTGAAAGAGAAATGTTGTTATTCTCTCAGTTTAATTTTAGATTATCAAAGTAATATACCAAGTGCTCAACTATAGCATTGTGTGTGTGTGTGTGTGTGTGTGTGTGTGCGTGCGTGCGTGTGTGTGTGTGTGTGTGTGTGTGTGTGTGTGTGTGCGTGCGCCATTTAACCAATGTGATCACACTCTGTGTTTGCCATGTTGGAGATATCCAGAAAACAGATTTCCTGAAGTGAACAGCAGGTTTTGGGATAGACTAGAACTTTAATTAATGCTCATCGTAGGGTGGAAAATTTCTGACATGTCTGCTCCATAGGGATTCACCAGAAACATTTGATACTGCAGCAAAGAGTTTTATCCTTATAAAACTATCGTTGTCTTATTTCTGTCCAGACGAAGTGCCATTCATCTCGGTGCAACTGGGTTTCAGTAATAGGGACATGAAGCTGCTACGCTATCCAAAATCCATCCACCGACAGACAGTATGAGTTCTCATTTTATAAATTAATAAACATTTCTTCTATAAAAATAAGGGCAGTGGAAGTATTTAAAATAAATTGCCATATGTTTTCTAATAACAAAATGACAAAGCAACACATATGGATATTAATTGAAGTTATAAATCATTATTTACCTATGTAAGAGGGCTTACTTAACCTTGGTGTGCTGGAAGAATTAAGATGGGGATTTCAGGGAGGAAACCCACTCTGTATGCTTGGCCATACCGTGGAAGGACACAGATGTGGGAGGGAAGAAAGAAGAGTAAAAACTCAAGGCAGTGAGGGCAGGAAAGGGAATCTATACAAAGTAAAAATGAGACATTCTGGAAAAGAAAACTAGTTTTAAGAAGGACAGTGAGGAGGCAATGAAGAGAAGACATTTATTAAGAAGACGGGAGAAGGGGGCAAGAAGAAGAGGGGTAATGTTTGCACGGGAGGAGTAGAAATGGGGGGAGGAGGAGAGGAGGACAAGACGGCGAGTGTGAAGAGCGCAAGACAGATGACAAATTGTGATTAATAGATGGGGTCCGGGGCAGCAGTGTGGAGCCCAACTCATTAATAGAGAGAATTAGAGAGGCTGTGCAACTCAATCTGCACACTGTCACTCGCAATCAAGGACCATAATCAGATCTGCACGCAGACAGAGGTACATGTCCCAGAGGAGCGCGGTTCATGCACGTACACACATTTTTTTCCCCAACACTTATCAGGAACACTCACAGCTGCATTCCCCATACTGAACATTTAATCCTCTCCTCGTGATCTGGTATCACAGTTTTACCAGTAAACTCCAACTTTGAGAGCTGGAGGGAGCAGAGACGGTTCCTTAGACATGTTCATCTTTGATTCGTAGACATTTCTCTTCCCTACTGTTTGGAAAGTCCTCAATCATTTAGGCAAATTTTAAAGGAATTTTTTTATGCAACGACAGGTTTGTGAATTCCTGAAATACAGGACAGGTTTGTGAATTCGACAGGTTTGTGAATTCCTGAAATACTGTTTGGGAAAAAAAATATATAAAAACAAATTGCCTTGTCGTCTGCATTTAACCCATCCCTTAGGGAGCAGTGTGCTGCAGACAATGAGTGGTGCATGGGGAGCAAACTATAGTCAAGTGTCTTGCTCAGGGACCCAGAGTAACAAACCCAGTATTGAACCCCTGACCTTTGGGGCTTCTCCAAGACACAAACACATGGCTCTCTAACCACTAGGCCACCACTCCCAAAAACAGGACATATTGATAGTTTGCATAGTTTACATATGACAATCACTCTGCTAAGGCTTGAGATGATAAAAATCAGAGCCCCCAGTCATGATAAAGGAAAGTTTTTTTTTTTTTTAAAGCTAGGGTCGACAAGTTTTACAGAACTTTCCCCAAGTCCCTGTTTGAAGAGCGTCTTACCTGCACTTCCACTCTTCAGGGGGTTCACATCATTTTTTTTTCTTCCAAATCCACTCTGGTCTTATTTCTTTCTACTGATGCCTTCCTCTTCTTCTCATAAATATGAACGTAGTTTGCTTCTTGCGACTCTCAGCCATCTTTAAAGTCTGCGGTGAGAGCAGCGGAGCTACAATGAATGGCTAATCGCTAAGCTAACCAGATACGTAAACACTAGAAGTGCGCATGTGCAGCCAGCAAGCGGAAACTAGAAAGGAACGAGCACGCACACTGGCGTTACGTGAGCGCGTCAGAATGATTGGCATGTGGGACAACCAATAGATAAGGTGATTCCCCGGGAACTTGAGAAAGAGAGAGGAATGAGAGCAGGAACAAAACTCTGTCAAATCCATGCCCCGAGGCCAAACGACAAAGATTGGTTACTGTTTTTACAGACCTGCAGCTCATACAGAGATCGATTTTTAACCTCCTTTTGTGAATACATAATGTATTTACTACTTTCAGGATGGAAGAACCATTTTACTAAGTAAAACAAAAGGTGTGCCTGAGCAGGATTACCAACTTTAATCCTGCTCAGCCACCCCTGCTTTAATGTGTATAAAAGCAGGGGTGGCTACATAATAAGAAAGTGTTCAAATTTGGGAGCTAAACCAAAAATAAAAAAACTTATTAGCATAAGTTATCAGTTTTGAAAGGCTGTTTTTATACTTTTTTCGTGCGTTGAGGGGCTGAGGGTGGGGAACAAGTGATGCGTTTAAAAGTAGCACACTATGACGGTAGATATATAAACACATAAATAAATAGACAAATGAATGTAACCCATAAAAGCTTTCATCTTTTTTAAATCAATCTTAAAAATAAATAAATTCATATCTGACTGTCTGGCCAAGAGAGGGAACCTATTTATAGCTTATTCTGGGGATAATCCTGAGGTGTTGCCAGCCTCGAAAGAATATACAGACCACCCAGCGAGTTCTGGTTCTGTCCTAGAACATCTTTAAAGTTGGACAGGGGAGGTATTCAGATGCGATGCCAAAAACTATCTCAACTTTTTCTCAACAGATGATGATTGAAAGTAATTTCCATACTTTAATCATGATCTGCAGCAAGGAAAAGTGTTTATATTACATCAATAATGAATATCTTCCAGCTGGAGGTTGTTAGGAGTTGTTTTAGTTCAGGGTTCATAATCTGTCATATTTCATATGAATCAATGGGCAAAACATCAACCAATGGGAAACGGGTGTAATACAAAGTTTTTAGATAATAATAAACAATTTAAAAAAATCATGAGATTTGAAATTTTTCTTATCATTTATTTCCATAATTAACTAAAAATATTTATCCACTATGAGTCTTTAAGTAAGTCTTGTCACTCTTCCATAAATAACAGATATATTTCCCTTCAAAGTTCCCCAGAGGGGAAATTTGTCCCTGCGTTTAACCCATCCCTTAGGGAGCAGTGTGCGGCCACATTGAGTGGTGCGCGAGGAGCAATCTGTGGTCAAGGGTCTTATCAGGGACCCAGAGTGACTAAGTTTTGAACCATTGACCTTTGGGCCTGTCCAAGACGAAAACGCGTACGATAGAAGATATGGAGTGTACCCGACTAATAGCTGTTCAGTAGATTTTCCCACCTGAGCGGTGGATCTCTGCATCTCCTCCATACTTGCTATGTGCCTCTTGGCTGCTTCTCTGTGCATCACTCTTCTTGCCAACTCGTTAGTTTTGGTGCAGTCACTTGGTCTTTGTAATACTTTTTCTTCACTGATCTTCAATAACAAACCTTTGAGGCCTTTAGGAACCTGATTTATTTATACAAAGATCAGATGAAAACAAAAGTATTGAAATTATTCTTCTTCAATTTAAAATTAGCGTGCATTAGTCCTACAACCAAAACCATCAAACAGTTGGACTAAAATGTAATGTTGATCATGTCAAATTAAGATGAAAAAACAAAACAAATGTATGTCAAAATCCCTTAACATCTCAGATTTTTTTAGATGGCTAAATGAAGAATGAAAGTCTAGAAGATTATTTGCCTTTATTAATCCATACTTGAAAAATGATGAATAATTATACTAGATCAGATTCTAGATACAAGAGGAGTTGTGTAATATAAACACGTGGAACCCAAGGAAAGAACGATTAATGTATATATATATATACATTTAAACTGTAAAAACATTATCATATGACAGAATTAGGCTGTGATATTCTATCTTATCTTTGGTTTTTCCTTAGTTAAAACAGGTTTTAAGTGAGTAGATTGGTGGGTTAACTGGCAGCAGCCTTGCTGGACCTGAGATCTATCTTTTTACTCACAGTCCTATATCCCCCTTGTAATAACCACATTTCTGCAGCTCAGACACCTGAAGGTCAGAAAGCTGAAAGATGGATTCAAGGGCAAAATAAAATACATAACATATAACTGTGTTGATAAACAAAGATTCAGTAATATATTTTATCTAAAAAAACAGACTTTGTAAAGGATACTCAGTGTGTTCTTCATGTAGACCTGATTAGGCAAAAAAGAAAAAAAAAAAAAGCGCAGACAGCAAGATGATGAAAACTGAGCCGGAGACAGACATTATCTCGTCACAGCTTATACATTCATCCGCTTAGTTAATATTTTATAAGGCCCTAAAAAACTCATTCTCTCTAAATTGTCCTTCCTTCTGTGCAATTATAATTTAAATTCAGGGACCCTCTTAGTGTTTAACCATCGTGCCAAAGCCACGTGTACAGTATATGTGTATGCGAGCGCACGTGTGTGCACGCACAGGCAGGCACCGTCACACATATGTGCGTGTGTACAAGCAGAGGGTTTACTGCAGAGATGTCATGTTCATGAATGCAGAAAGTCCTCCAGCTTTTATATTTCTCATTTGCCAGTTTTGTAAAAATAAATAGAAAATAAAAAAACAGGGTCCACATATTTCCTTCTTTCTGACAAGCAGTAGTTACTTTCTATCTCCAAATGCAAATGTGACCAGAGGCTTGGCATCTGCCTGAGGGCTTGGTCGGCTGACAGTATGCATCCTGGGGAGTGATCTATTGATCCATATTCAATATCTGCTACACTCTCCAGCTCAGTAAAGTTGAAAGATGAATAAATAAGGAGCAGAACTGACAGTGCATACAAGTATACTACAACTGAGTGGCTAAATGGTTTTACTGGGTTCTTTTTGTGTGTAAATCACCTATATTTCCTGCTATGGAAAAGCAAAATTTAGCAGAGGCAGAGCAGCTTTATTTCATGTAATATTTACAGCGTTTTGCAAATGTATTTGACTTTTTCACATTTTCTGATGTTACCGCTTCAAGTTTTAGGGCTTTAATTTGATGTCATTTGACGTAATAGACCCACATAATGTAAAGCATAAGCTAACCATAACTGTGAAACAAAAATAAAAAATTAATAATGGTTTTCTTTTTTAAACATGTACAGCTCTAATACCTCTAAATAAAATCCAGTGCAGCCAATAGCCTTTTAGAAGTCTCCAAATAAGTAAAAAGGGTTCACCTTTGGGTTATCTAATCTATAAGTATAATCTATTTAAGTTTAGATATAAATGTTCTTTGAAGGTTTGCTAGAGTAAATTGGTGAACATCATCATAAAGACCAGAGAAAACATTAAACTAACCAGTTGACAAGGAGAGCCTTGCTAGAAGAAGCACCCAAGAGTCCTATAGTAACTCTGGAGGAGCTGCAGACATCCGGTGCTCAGGTGGGAGATTCAGTTGAAGAGACATTGATTAGTTTTAAGAAATCGATGAAATCATTTATGAAAGAGTGGCAAGAACAAAATTATTGCTGGAAGAAAGTTACTTTACCACAATTGACACTTTTTCACAGTACATGTAGGGACCACAGCATACGTTGGGTGGAAGAAATGAAACTTCCTGGGCTACACAAAAAACGACATGTGGTGTTGCACACTTACATCTGACCTGTACACACCTTTTCTATGGTATACAGAAAACATGATGGCGGCAGCATCATGCTCTGGGGAGGCTTTTCTTTAGCTCGGACTTCAGGAATTTTACTTCAGTATGAAGCATTTTCTCATGAAAATGCATTGACTCATTGGGACAGATTGTATGTAGTAGGAATGAGGGTAAAATTGAAGCTTTGAAATGCAAAAGCTGTAGACCCCTGGTTTAGATCAAAGAATGCCCTTGTGCTAGAATGGCCAAATCAGCCAAATCAAAGTCTGGACATAAATCCTGCTGAGAATCCATGGCAAGCATTAGAAAGTGATTTTCACAGAGAAATTAGATTAATTAAGTGATGTGTTGCCAAATACAGATGCACACTTTTCTAAATCTTATATAAACCTTGCATTCTTTCTCTTCCAGTTCACAATAAGGATGTTGTGTTTGTCCCAATATGACATCCTAATAACATAATTTGAGTTTTGTGGTTGTAATTTGCTAAAATTCTGAAAAACTTCAAGAGGGATGAATGTTTTTGGAAGGCGCTTTTTTTATCAGCTGTGTGCAGACTGCTGAAAGATACACCTAAGAGTGCAGGGTTGCCCAAAGGACAACATGGAACAATGTCCACTCTGAGGATGAATTAATTTACCTCTAAATGTACAATCAGGCAGATGGAGAGAATAAGAAAGAAACCATGTAGGAGGCGGTGGAAGAAGAGGAGGAGGAAGGGGGCAGTTGTCACTATCAATACATCTTTCATCACTAACGAGGTCTGAAAGCTACAAAAACACTGAAATTGACGGCAAACCCTGAGAACAACCACTCTCCTCCTTTCCTTTTTCATGTCTTCACCTGTCTGCACGCACGGTAGCTTTGTGCTCCTCAGTCCTTTCACATGTGCTGATCTTCATCTCCTCTACCAGCTACATTTTTATTCTACTTGATTTTTTTCTCTCTCCCCCCCCCAACCCCCCAGCTAATCAGGGCTTCAGTTCTGGAAATTATCATCTGCAGAATGAGCCAATGGAGCCCTTTTTCATGCAGATCATTAGAAAAGAGGACAAATCTAAATTTTATAATCTGAAAAAGCTAAATTTGAATAGTCCTAAAATAGCTGACCAATGCCTGTTATCAAATCTACCTAAAAAAATATCATTGTAATTATGGAGTTTCATTAATGTTGAAATAATGTATTTTTTACTGTCATGTAGTGATAACCATGGCTGAAGATAGAAAGTTGTGTTTTTTACAGTTAAGCTCATTAGAAAGAAAGTTTTTTAACCAATCTGTGAGTAAGATTCAATAAAATTTAATCATTTGCTTGCAATGACGTTTATTGTGAATTGCCGCTATATAAATAAACTGAATTGAATTTAAGTATTTATACCCCAGGCAGATTAAGGTGTACAGTAATTTCCTTTATTTCACCTAAATTTTCCTTATGAATAGAAATAATATTAATACTTTGGAGTGACCAATCTGATTTATATCTGATAGTGAACTATTTAGGGAGCCATAGATTAGGATTATGGCAAGGAGGCCTTGTACCCTGGAACTCTTTGCCAAAGATGAATTGTCAAAATACCAGACGAAACAAGCAAGCAGGTGGGGTGTGATATTTAGATATTTCTGCCGATTCACGTTGTCTGTAATGCAGCAGCGCAAGCAGGTCTCTTTGAAACTCAAGTTTATAGTGGCTTATTTTGGAGCCCAAATTAGCGACATCACAGTCAAAAACAAGCCCAAAATAAGTGTAACCCACAACTCACGAGATTTACAAGCATCTTTAGAAAAAAAATCAAGCCCAAAGTCGCTTACAATAAGCGGATATGGCAAACGAAAATTATTTTGAATGTAAATCTGTTAGGGTTGTGAGTCAGTTTACACTCAATGTACGTGGCTGCATCCGATATATCTCCTACCTCCTGTTTGTTGACCGTTCACGGGGTCAACAGTAAGAATACTACCATGGAAAGGAAAGGAGCTCCAGACTGCTGTGCTGAGTTTGGACAGCCTTTAACTCTGAGGTCACTACGCGACTGAAACGCACATGGATGATGGGAGTCCAATCCGGGCCTACAAACTTCCGTAAATGAACTACAAAGTGCGAGCTCTCTGCTCTCTGGACATTTTCATTAATATCCGTGAGTTGAGCTGCTTATACATCATGTCATGCAAAGGACTGAGGGGTTCCTTATGGCTCCTTGGCGCCAGTAAGGGACATTGTGAGCTCAATATGCTAAAGGACCTATGATAGGAAGCACACAGGCTCCTTTTCCTACCTCCTTCCTTACTAACTGTACTATTTGGACAGCACTTATCATGGTGACCGCTGAAACACTTCCGCTTTGGCTGAGGAGTCCTTTAGACCTGTTTATGGGCATTGGTGGGATGCTTGAACAAGAGTCAATTCATTGTATTCTGGTGTGTCACTCCAAATACTGCCTCTTGTTGGCCAGTCGTTACAACATAAATTAACAACTACAGTCATAGACAATAAATTAGAATATTATCAAAAAGTAAACTTGTTTCAGTAACCCATTAACTAAGATAAACACATTATATAGATTATTTACTGACATACCGATGTTTTAAAGCCCTTATTCCTGTTAATAATGATAATCTTTTGCTTACATATAATGCAAACATTGCATATAAGATTATAATATTATATCAAAGCGATTAAAAAATAAATTTTTAATACAGAAATGTAGCCTTAAGACATTATGTTTAATACTTGCTTAAAGGTTTTTTATTTTCAGAAGACTTTTAACATAACAAAAGACACATTATTATCTACTATTAGTTCAATGTTCTTGAAAATGCTTCCAGAATGATTAAATAAGTAAATGAATAATGTTTGATGCTGGATTATAAATTGAAATTGATGGGGGAACTCATATTTAAATGAGGATGATCCAGGTGGTTCATCTCCCACAAGTGTATGGATTGGGAACACTAGGTGTAGTTACAGTGGAGATGAGGATGCTGAGGGAGATAAGGATGCTCTAGAAGCAGAAGAGACTGAAGAAGCGGTGGATTCTCCAACTGACAGAGATCGAGGACAAATGAAAGTAAAATATCAGAGATCTATGGTAACCTAAAAAAGAAAGGAAAACATTTTTTGGGATGAATGGGACAGGAGCATGCAGAGAACAGCTGAGGAGTTGGAGACGAGGTGCATGTTTTTCATCACAAGTATACTGAACAATCCCCACCACTGATACTTCACTCTGTACATTAACCTGTCTCTCTCAGACAGGTGTATTAAAACATATCTTTAAGCCAAAAATATGCCTGAAAACAAACAAAAATGTTGAGTATTAGGCACAACTGAAGCCTGAAAGGGTAAACGTGCTCCAAATGAATTCCACACATTTAAAAAGAAGTGATAGAACTGGATTAAAGAATTAATTAATGTAGTTATTTGATTTGTGAAAAGGTCATATGCAGGTTGAGACGATGTATCTGTGTGTGAGAGAGAGTGTGTGTTACACAGGAGGGGGGGGGGGGGTGGTAGTGGGCAGATGATGCTGAGGAGAGAGAAGCAGGGCAGAAAATACAACAAGTGACTGAACTGTTGCTCTGCGCTGCAATTACACTGACTGTGCACCGGCATTTGCGCACAGCCAAAGTCTGGAAAAAGTGCCTCATCAGAGCCCGTAAAGCCTTTTTATGCTGTTTTTATAGGACTATACTGTATTCGACCGGCTTTATTGTTTTATTTTTATTTGAAACAAACACAATTTTCCACGGTCTGCTTCGGATCGCTTAGGAGTTTGGACTCGGGGCGATTCTCTCATGGATGAGATTTTTGGTTGAAGTTTAAGCGTTTAGGAACCTGGTTAAGCCGAGCGGAGTTTGGATCGCAGAAGCGCAGCAACTTCGCACCTCTGCGCCGGCGAAGGCGCTCAGTTTCCCGGAGGTTTGGAGCAGAAGCGGCGTTTCTCATCGGAAACCTGCAGGATGAACACACGCCGAACCCCGGGTTGAAAACAGAGACAAGAAAGGGTTGGAAAAGAGCGCTTTGGTAAGCAGATTTGCTGATTTTTAAAAGTTTTAAATTAGATTACTCGCTAAGAATGCGTCATCACTTTTAAAATAAAGTAATTTATTGCTATTCAAAACTGACTGGTTTAGAAGAACACAAATATCCTTTACTGTGTATTTATTTAATTACAATATTTTCGAGCTGTTTGTCGCTTTATTATTATTATTATTATCATTATTATTATTATTCACAAAAGTTTAATATATTATTCAAAATTACTTTTAATCTGTCTGAAAATATTTTTATTTATTCAAAGCTTCTTTTCAAATTTAGAAAAGAAATTGAACTCTTAGTGAAGTTCAAAACAATGTCATATTTGGTATGCATTTTTCCTTTTTTCCACTATAGGGCTATATGCATTCTTGAGTTCGTAACTATCGCCCTGTTGCACTTATCTGCATTCTTCCTTTTTTGCTGAAGTTACAAGAGTCACTTGCTCTGTTGCATGTGTTAAAATGTTTCCTGCTCCATTTAAGTTTCCTTCCAAAGAACAGATTCTCTATTCACATTTTTGAAACTTAACCCCTTTTTCATGACAATTGCCCTACCACACAAACTTTTATCCCCTCTATTTGTTGCTCTGAAGTTGTCAGAGAATCCCTTCCCCTGATGCATGTAATGCAATGTTTCCTGCTAAATCCAAGCTACTTTGAAAAGAGCAGATTTGCCTGTTCAATTCCCATTCCTCAGATTTAACCCCTTCTTTTACGAGCTGCAATAAATCTGTGGTGTGAATGCAAGATCAGATCTCTGGGATAAATCTTAAACGCGAGCAGAATCCGCAGAACAGCAAAGAGCAGAGATTTAGCCGTTTCCTTGTTCTTCTCTTCTCATTCCTAGACAGACAAGCGAAGCGCCTTTCCCTGAATGCGGAGGCTGAGATGAACTCCAGTGGGAATTCTGAAGACCCCACCTGACAGCTCCTCCCTGCCTGAGAAACTGAAGGATTTTTCATTGGATCTGGCACAACTACAGAGCTGGAAAATAAATCAAATCCTTAAATGTAACATCTCTTCAGCTGCAAACCTTTCACAGAATTGTTTAAAATATGTCCCCCTTATATAATGTATTGTTTTAGATTGGATAAAAGTCCCCAGACCATGTGAACCGGAGAAAAGAGGGAAACAAAAGGGATCCACAAATGGGGAATCAGTCATTCCCTTCCCTCTAAATACTGACATTCCTGTACTTGTCTGACTGTTAGAATCCCTGAAAAGACTACATTTTTTTCCCCCGTCAGACAAACCTCAAATTGTCTGTGACACTTTCCTCTTTGAGTAGCTTTCTGCCCTGAGGTCAGCCTGGCCGGCACAACCATTCCAGCCAAAGGGGAGGAGGACTTCCTCACGCTGGCCGCTTCACGGCTCAGCCGTAAGAAACGTGTCATCGGGGCTGGAGTCGGCGTGGCCATGGTCCTGGTCCTGCTCGTTGCCATTCCCCTATTGGTTCACACCACAAAGGGGGCAGGGTCCGGAGGTGGTGGCACGCATTATGAGATGCTGGGGAGCTGCAAGATGGTGTGTGACACTTTGAGCCCCCCTCAGGGAGAGCTGACTGCAGTCTCCCCGCAGCCTCCAGATTTCCCAAACCGGAGGGGCAAACAAGGGTTTAGAGGAACCCCCGGGCTTCCTGGTCCTCCAGGCCCTAAAGGGCCACCCGGTGAGCCCGGTAAGCCCGGTCCGCCTGGTCCACCGGGTCCTGGTCCAGGTGGATATGGCTCCTCAGTCTACACTCCTAAAATAGCATTCTACGCCGGTCTCCGGAAGCAACACGAGGGGAGCGAAATACTGAAGTTTGACGATGTGGTGACCAACGTGGGAAACTACTACGAGCCGAGCACAGGCAAATTCACGTGTCCTCTGCCTGGCATCTACTACTTCACCTACCACGTTCTGATGAGAGGGGGAGATGGGACGAGCATGTGGGCTGACCTGAAGAAGAACGGACAGGTGAGTCCCGGTCAGGTGGTCTGAGGGGTCTCTTTTGAAACAAGACACCGGTTATAAACAGATAAATGGTTCTAGTGAGTCTGGTACACTTTTAAACACAACTGGGAATTCAGCCACACCCCCAAAAACAAGCATATCAAGCAATATTCTTTTGGTGTAAAGTCACAGATTAGAGTTTAAAGGTAGAGTTGCAGATTTTGACGCAAGTTTCCCCAAGTCCCTTTTTAAATAACTGTGCTTGCACAAGACTGCTTTAACTGCTTCTTTCCGCTTCTCAGGGGGATAGCATGAAAAAAATCTCCAAATCCATTCTGGTCTTATTTCTTTCTACTGAGGCCTTTCTCTTCTTCTGTCAGTCTACCCCAGTGCAGCTGTAACTACTAACAAAGCTCACCACCGTCAGTGTGAATGTGTGCGTGAATGGGTGAATGACTAGTGTAAAGTGCTTTGGGGTCGTCGGACTTAATGCGCTATACAAGTAAAAGCCATTTACCATTCTCATAAACTTGAATGCGATTTGCTTCTCTCAGCCATTTTCAAAGTATACAGTGAGAGCGGCGGAGCTACAATGAACGGCTAGCACCAAAGCTAAACGGATACATAAACACTAGAAGTGTGCAGCCAGCAAGTGAAAACTAACAAGGAACGTTGCCGTTACGTGAACACGTCAGAATGATTGGCCTGTGGGACAACCAATAGATAAGGTGATACACCCGGAACTTGGGGGACAGAGGGAGGTGAGAGCAGGAACAAAACTTTGACCAATCCCTGCTCTTCGATGCCAAGGGCAGGGATTGGTCAGAATTTTTACTGGCTTGCTGTTCCCAAAGAGATTGAGTTTTTTAACCTCTTTTCCCTGAATACGTAATGCATTGACTACTTTCAGGATGGAAGGACCATTTTACCCAGTATAACAAAAAGTGTTTCTGAACAGGATTTCCAGTTATAGCTTTAATTTATGAGTCACTTTTTAACTTTACTGTGCATTGCCAAAATTTTCATAGCACTTTAAATTTTTCACATTTTGTCACAACAAACTTCAGTGGGTGTTATTGGGATTTTAGATAATAGCCCTACAATATATAGTGTGTAAATGGAAGAAAAACAATTCATGGTTTTCAAGATCTTAACAAATTAAAATCTAAAAAGTGTGCCATTCACTTGTAAGCAGTCTCCTTTTATCTTTCATCTGTAAATAAAATCCCTTGACCAAACAATTCACTTGATCAGTTAATAGGGTCCACCAATGGATAATCCACCTATTACCAAACAACCAAGAGACCTATTGTAACTTTGGAAAAGCTGCAGAGACTCACTGCTCATAAGGAGGAGAATATTGACAGAGCAGCCATTAGTTGTGCGCTCCCCCAACCTGTTTTTAATGGAAGAGTGGCAACACTGTTAGACTGCTGATAGAAAGCCAAAAAAAGTCTCTCTAAAGATAAAAGTTTTGCCCATCTGGTGCCCTAAAAGTACTTCAGATTATGAGAAGGTAAGATTTAGGGTTTAATGTATATCAACTTGGGGGTGCACAGTGGTAGAGTGGGTAGCTCTGTTGCCATGCAGCAAGGGTTCGAGTCCTACCCTTGCTGCTACTG
Organism: Fundulus diaphanus; assembly: GCA_037039145.1. Lineage (NCBI taxonomy): Eukaryota > Metazoa > Chordata > Actinopteri > Cyprinodontiformes > Fundulidae > Fundulus > Fundulus diaphanus. The sequence goes on from CM073126.1 coordinate 28,634,219, forward strand.
GGTCTTTCTGCACGGAGTTTGTATGTTCTCCCTGTTCATGCGTGGGTTCTCTCCAGGTACTCCAGCTTCCTCCCACAGTCCAAAAATTAGGTGAATTGGCGTCTCTAAATTCTCCTTAGGTGTGAGAGTGTTCGAGAACGGTTGTTTGTCTCTTTGTTGCCCTGCGATAGACTGGCAACCTGTGAGTTCCCACCTCCCATTGACACCCCCCAGTGACCCCAATGTGGATACGCGTGTTAGAAAATGGATGGATGTTTTTCTGTTTTGTTAAATATGATGCAATATGTGCTCTGAAAGAGTTATTGAAGGTACAGGAAAATTACATACGCCAGTCTGAGGTGTGAACAGGACTGCTTATCTGCTTATAGGGTGGTAACATGAAAAACATCTGTTCATAAACTGCACATAACACAAGGAATTACTTTAGTATTTTTTTTTTAAGTATTCTTTAGTAAAGAATATAATAAAAGAACACGTGAGTGTATAAAAAAAACTATTTACCATTTAAAAGCACAATTTTTACTACACTGAAAAAAAATTAAATAAACAATTTATTCTGCCAAAACTTACAAACGAGAGAAGAGGAACGGAGTGACAGCCAAGCGATCAAGAGGATAACAATCCTCCTCGTCTCCGTGGAATGAAGCCAAAATGCAACAGCTGGCTACTGTCCTCTGAGGGACTCTGACTTTAACACTAATAAATAAACAAGTACAAATGCCTGAAAAACACCTTCCATCTGGAGAACAGGGACAAGCTTGAAGTACTAAGCCTTCAGTCGGATTTTGACATGTGCACTGCCAAAAAAAAAGCAATGTCCATGGGACTGTCTGAGAGAAAGAGGAGGAAAAAAGAGAAAGACATGCTTTGCATTGTTACAAGTGTTTAATTGTACAACAGTTTCTTTTCACATAATTTACACAGTGCATGAACAGACAGCAAAAATAATACAAGAAGAAACCATGCCTGCACCAGATATATGTTCAGCCAGATGATTTATTAAACTCCAAAAAATGTTAAATAAGATAGTTTGGCAGCTGAGGAGCAAACAGTGGTGAGGTGGATGGCGTAGATCCTCATTCCTCCGAGTACTCAAATAGAAGAAGGCCTTTTTTTCTTTATATTTAGCTTTCAATTGTAAGTCAACACCTGCTATTTAGAACAAAGAGTGATAAGGTATGTCTTCAAGAGTTTTATTTGTCCAGCAGTTGCTGACACTGAAGACAATCGTGAGGTGCAATTAGATCTCAGGCTCTCTGGTCACCAGTCCTACATCATAATGATGAGACCATTATTCTCCATAACTTTTCTATGCGCTCAAGATTAAACAGAGAAAACACTGCTGGCATGCAAGTGCTGTTTGAAATGGTACCAGGCATGGACCGCGGAACGCATTTCAAATTGGTCGGGCCCATCAGGCAATACTCACAATACCACTACCCATCACATACACACGCGCCCGCATACACATAAAACACCAGCATCCTCTTGATCACGCAACTGATTTGCGTCACATGACACAAGACAAGCCAATCCATTTTTAGACACCAGAATTTATTGCTTTCTCATAGGCTGTGGTCCCTGAGCATGATAAATGTGTCTGCCATGTTATAATTAAAATCGGCACCGAATTTTTATTTAACTTTTTTTCTTACGCTCCAGCACACACGCCCCGGATTTATTTCCACTTACAATCATTATATTACAGCTAACACAATATTTACAGAATAAAAATACTTTAAAAAGAAAAGTCAAACTCACCCCTGCTCTAAATATTCCCGAAAAAGTGTCTCCATCTGTCATTATGCTGGAGAAGTCCCTGGCTATCCTCCAAGCATCCACTGTGGTCAAAAGATCCCTGTGTGTGTGTGTGTGGGCGCACATCAAGCTATTTAGTCTTTTCTGGGTCATTGTTGATCTCAGATAGGTCTTGATACGACGGAGGGACGAGAAACACCTCTCAGCACTTGCAGTGGACACAGTTAATTAAGCTAACGAAGCAAACGAAGCTAACGAAGTAGCGGTCATAAGCAGCGCAGAGGTGGGAAAACTTTTGTTTACATCACATGACACAATCAGCCAATACATTTTTAGATGGGATGATTTATCGCTTTCTCATTGGAGAATGATGCTGCTGCCATAGACTACTGTGCATTTGAAAAAAATAGCTATTGAATATTTTAATTTTATTTATATATATTATTTTACATGTTTGATCAACAAAAGTAGGTAGGGCCGCGGCCCTACTGGCCCTACCCGTTCCGCGGTCCTTGGTACCAGGACTGTAGAAGAGGAAAAGGGAGTGCTGTATATTTAAGTGAAGATTATAGTTGTGCTCTTGTGTTTTTATTTTTTCACTTTAACTATTTGATTTGGTGCATATGTCCAAATTGCTTGGACATAAGTTCTTGTTTGGTGAGGTTCAGAAAAAAAGATCATGACTTTTATGCTTAAAGGGATCACCAGGGTCAATCAATAGGTTTTTCAAGGTGCTCTCTTTGGTGTTATTGGTTGTGTTCGACGGCTATATGTGACCTCAAGGTAGAAGGTGGAGTAGGTGAGTATAAGTGGAAAAAGACTTAAGTATTGGCTTCTTTCAAGCTACACCTGTTCTGCTGCGACTTTTTCTTTTTACACTTAAAGGAGCAATAAGTAAGATACTGTAAAATCAACCTAAATCATTCTCACTTGTCACCCAGGATGAAAGCAACAGTCCCTATAAACAATTGGTCCTCTCCATCAACGATGTCTTAGTCACGTTTTCTTGTTACAAACCTAGAGGTCCAGAACAACTTCGCAACACTAGGTGTCAGTATTACCTATTGCTCCTTTAAGTATTTCAGAACATCAAACACATTTTAATATTAGGCAAATGCAACCTGAGCAATTACAAAAAACGTTTTTTTGTGAAACTACAATTGTCACATGGCTCAGGAATAGAGGACTCAAATGCAAGACTAAACTCAGTGGAATCAGGTTCAAGGCTCCTTTAATACAGTCCTGGGTCAGACACCAAAAATCCAATCCAAGCAGAGGTACCAAAAACAGAGGCAGGTTCAAAATACAAGCTGGGTCAAAAACACTAGTAGGCTATGTTTCAAGGCAAAGACGAACTGGCAAAGGGAAGCTGCATGAGTATGAAATAAACAGGCCAACAGACAAAGGCGGAGCATAAACCCCAGGTGGATGACATTAGGGTGTGGCAGAGCCTGATTGCAGGAGGAAACTCAGGAAGGGAAGTTGCCTAAAATGAGAAAAGAAATAATTACAAAATAAAACAGGAAGTGAAAAGAATAGATAACACATGTAAAATCTTTAACCAACAGGACTGCCCCTGGCAATAATTTAATTTATTAAGGGAAAAATCCAATTTGTTCATATGTGCGAATACACAGAATAACAGAAATGTGATTACTCCATGTTTTCATTTAATTAGTTACATCCAGGCCTGATCACTGCTGGATATGTAGAATCAAGAAATCACTTTCACAGAATCTGTCTGACAACATGAAGTAGGCCAAAGGACCACAGTGAGGTCCAGAAGGGTCACAAACGTACCAAGAAGAACATCTAAATCCCTCCAGGTCTCACTTGTGTCAGTTAAGGTCAGAGTTCGTGTACCAACCATGAGAACGAGATGGGGCAAAAAAGACCTCCACTGAGACCCACATTTTGCAAACATCTTGCTGACGCTTGAGACTTTCCGGAAAATATTCTGTGGACTGATACAACAAAGGTAAAAACTTTTGTAAGTAGTTAATGAAATGACAGATTTTGCTCTCTACTAGGAAAGTCTTGAGGGAGAATATATGGCCATCAGCTTGTTACCTTGGACTGAAGCACACTTGAGTTATGCTGCAGGGGAACAATCCAAAGCACGGCAATAAGTCCATCACTGAACGGCTCAAAAAAGCAAAATCGAGTTATTGGACCGGTCCAACCAAAGGACTTAAATCCAATTGAGAAGCTGTAGCATGGCTTTGAAGATGTATAGAACAGAGTGGGCGTGATTTGTAGGGCAGGACGTGTTGTATGTCAGCTGGACATACTTGCTCCTCCACCCCGTTCTGCCATTTTTGTAGTATGCTGGGAGACGGTGTAATGAATTGTGTGGGTTGATACACCCAAAAACAGAACATTTTCACTTATCCACTTGTAGCTTCGGCATCTTTCAGCTTGGATTACAAAATTGCAGCAAAAAAGTAAAAGATTGATGAAATTAGTTAGTCATAAGTCCATGACCTTGTTTAGCAGCTCTGTACCAATTGTGCAGATGTATATTTTGTGACTTAATTGTTCACCAAACGTAACAGAAAACTGGATGGATTGAAAAATATGATCCAAACAGTATATAAAGATATATACGCAGCACCTAAACAGACCACATACAACTTTTCAACACTTCTAGGCACTCTATGTAGACAACAAAACACATTTAAGGTCTTTTGCATGATATGCCCACTTTAAACGGGCTATCCATGTTAAAACCCTCCAATGTCACTTGACTTAAATCAAGGAGGTAAAGTAAAAATGGGTCAGATTTTCTTCACAGTGATACAAAGGACTCATGGACAGCAATTACTTTTTCACATAAAAAAGGTTGGATAGTATTTTTTCTTGTAAGAAATGAAATCATCATTTAAAAGCAGCTTTTTGTAATTTCACAGGTCATCTTTGTTTGCATTCAATATTAGTGTGATGACCTGAAATATTGAAATGCAACAAAAAACAAAACAAATCAAAAATAAAATAAATCTATAAAGAGGCAGATACATTTTGGTAGCAATGTAAATTATTATAGTTTAGAAATTTTGCTTTATTTATGAGGCAGAAACAGATTTAACTCTTGGCGAGTTTATCCCATTTTAGGTGAGGGATCATGGGACTTTCCCAAGGGTTACCAAAGGGGGGGGGGGGGGGGTCTTCATCTGTTGTGCACAGCGTTGATATGCAGCAGGTCACACAAGGACAAGGTCATGAAAAAAATATTGATTGCAACATCATACCCTGGTTGCAGAATCAAACGTCGTCTTCGTTTGGTCATTTCTCAACAAGGAGATCTGGATGTTTCTTCAGCCTTGTAATGTTGGAGATGTTAGGATGTAACATTTACATTTCTTTTCAAACCTGAACATGTCGGAACAATTTGGGGCCATTTCAATTCCATGTAATCATTTTCAGGTTTTGAGTGAGTTGTTAAACTCTAATTTATTATTTTGTGAATTTGATTTTAAATTTCAAGTGTCTGTTCAGCCTAAACAAATACCCCAAACATCTTGCAATTATATGTAGCTGCAAATAGTATTGAAGAAGATAGGAACATTATCTGTCATTTTGACTTGAACTAGATATGGAGATTATTAACTATGATGGTAAAAAATTTAAAGCACAGCAGTCCACCTAATATGCCAAATTAATAATTAAATGTGGATGTAGATGTGATCTCAGTGTGTACACATGCATTTCAAATTTATATGCAAGAAAATCATATTAAAAACACACAGAAAATGAAATCAGTTTCACAAAACATAAAACATAAAACACAAAAGTGTTAAATCACCTAATAGCTAGTTTCTCTTTGGGTCAAATCCTCCTCTCCTATAATTTTTGAGGTGCTCTGCTAACAAAAGAGCTACAAACATAAAATAAAAATAATGTCGAGTTCGTTCTTATACTTTTCTGTCTGACTTTGTTTCACAGGCTTCTTCCCAAATGCAAATATCAGCTCACATTACATGTTTTATGTGACTGACCAAGTCCATAAATATAGTTATTGCCCTATTTTACTGCTTTGACTGAATGAACAAAAAGAGTAAAGAGGGCGGACAGTTAAATGCCAGATATAATTGGGGGTCTTGGTTTGTTGCGTGCCTTCTCTGACATTGTCATTCCTGTCTCCTCCTGCTGTTAAATCTTTCATAGCCTTTAGATGAGATCTTCTCCCCTTCACCTGTACCATCCTTTACGCACACACGCACACAGGCACTCACCTCCTACTGTCCCCGTCCACACTGTCTATTGACTCCTTCCCCATTAATTATTTTTCCATCAACTAAATTATTTAACTCAATTTATAGCTGAACTTGGCTTACAGGTTCATTGCAGTTGCTGCATATTTCTGCGAACAGACGAGTGTTCGTGCAGAACAGTGAAGCAACTTTGTGCAGACATAATTATTTAATCAGCTGGCAAAGGCACAGCTTAAAAAAAAAGAAAGTAACTTTATTAATTCATAGCAGAACTTTTGCTTAGAAGATGTCTTTCTCTTTATGTTGAGACAATGTCTTATTAAGATGCTGTCACACAATTCGTTACCTCGCAAGGTATGTTGGCACATCTAAAAACGTGTTCAAGTGTTATGTGGGTCTAAACAGGACTAAATGAAGCTCAATTTTTAAAACAATCAAGTTCTGTAACCTGCAAAGAAGCCCTGCAGACTAATTGGAGTCACTCCAATCACTTGGCATTCAGAGATGCAAAAATCGTGTTAGGCAGAAATAGAGCATTATCAGCTCGTAAATTCAGCAGTGGTGATGCATATATGTGCGGTAAACACGGAGTCCCGATGTTTCAACGTTCATACCGCTGACATTTATTGACGAGTCCAAAATACCTGTGGTATCCTTGTTTAGTTGGGGATCATGATTGGCACTGTTAACACATTTCTCCTGGCTCTGATTGGTTGTGTCTGACCAGGAGTGGTGTGTTTCTGCAAATGGCAGTAGGTCCACTGGGAGGAGCCAGAGCAGCTGAGATTTCTTTCACAGATTTTCTGTTTCGTATTATACTGACAGGATATAGTGAAATAATTAATAAACATGTAAAAGAATACATTTTTGCAAAAGTTACCTACTGCAACCTTAACAAGCACTAGTTCCTTTCTCAGTTCAGCCAGTTTGAAATGAATTGATTCATAGTTCAACACCTTAATATTTTAAATGAAGTTAAGGTCTCTAACTTGAAATAGGCCTCGTTTATTTATCATAATTTGTGTATAATACGTTTTGAAAACCATATAGGTGAAAATGTCGCTCACAGATTAGCATATGGATGATGGCATTACTTGACTTTAATCACATAAAATGGATTTTATTATGGCACAATTCTCATATTTTAATGCTTTATTTAACAAAAAGTAATACTTTAACTAAAAAGCATATATCTGAACTACATTTGTAATCACGGTAACTTTTAACCCTCTTATTGGCATCACCAGGAGGATTTTTGCCTTTAAACTGTTATTCCAAAGTTGCAGAAAACCCACAGCAGTACAGAATAACTGTCAAATACTGAAAGTATAATTTGTCCTGGTCAAAACTAGTCTCTCTTTTCACATGTTTTGAAAACTCTACCATTATTAAATCAAAAAGAATCTTCACTCATATAAATTAAATACATCTGTGCTTTTCTTTCAGTTATTTACCTGCAGGATGGCCTCAGAGAGGCTTTAGCTGCACCATTTTTGCGTGTCTTTGGTCCAACAAAAAACTGGGTAATAAAATCCCCCGGTGCAGCCAGATCATTTGAAAAGGTTGTAACTTTAGCTTCTGTTTATATGCTGGTCTACTATATGCACATCCTGCTCAGGTTATTTCAATGGAGCTGGGTGTAGTGTGAGTGCAGTCTTTTTTATTGTGACATGGCTGCAGGAAGGACTAGTCCACTTCACAAAATAAATGGCATCACGAGCATTATGTGGAAATATTGAAGCAACCTCTGAAAACGTCGGCGAGAATTTTAATTCTTTTGCCACAAATGGGTCTTCCAAAGAGGCAATGGCCTTAAGCAGATTGTAAAATTAGTTACAAATTGGCTTAAAGACAGCAAAGTCAAGGTTTTGGAGTGTGTGTCACAAACCTCTGTTCTCAGTCCCAGAGAAAATTTGTGAGCAGCGCCTAAAGGGTGCGTTTGAGCAAGGTGGCCGACAGTTACTCCGGTCTTGTCAGCAGGTCTGGACCAAATTTCAGCAAGCTATTCTGAGAAGCTTGAAGAAAGATAACCAAATCATTTAGTTTAAAAGTAAACACTACCAAATGCTGACTAAATTAATGTAAACTTCTGAATTTGAAGAATATTGTAAAAAAAAAAAAAAAAAAAAAGTAAAATCTCACCGAGGAAGTAGAAGTCATTTTGAAAATCCGAACTTGCCAAAAACAGGTAAACATTAGTCAGAAAGTGAGAAAACAAATGTTGTATCTAAATGTTTGGTTTTGACTGTAAATTATAGATGTTTGTTTTTTTGTTATTAGGCAAGTAAAGTAAGTACATTTCATTTATACAGCACATTTGACAGATTAAAAACCACAAAGTGCTTTACAATAAAAACAAGCATCAAAAACACACATTTGAAATCATACAGCATAAAGCTAGTTAAAAGTCAGTCTGAATAAAGAAGTCTTCAGAGTTGGAGGCAACGAATCGCACAGCCTGGGAGCCTCCGCACTAAGGGATTTACCCACTCTGGTTTTAAAATGTCTTCGTGGAACAGCCTTTGACCGGAAGATCTCAGGCTCCAAGAAGAGCTGTACGGCTCTAGAAGGTCAGAGATACAGGCAAGGGAAATGTTTTCTGTCCTGTTAACTTCACATGCCTGGGATCTGACCTTTGTGTGTAAAAATCAGATTTAGTGCATATTCATTGACATTAAGATTGAAGGCATAAAGTGTAGAAGCTTGAATCAGAGGCATATTTTCTGCATCTGATTCATCTTACTTTCATGAATTTATGCCCCTCTGTGTAAAGTAGAAAGAACTGAAAAGATTCTGGATAATTAAATAGCTTAACTCTGCTGTGGTTGAATCCAAAACACTCTGAAGGAAAACGATTATAGTTTCTACTGTGTGCGTCTGCAGCGTCGTTCACAGTATGTATGGGTGTGTGAGAACATGTGCGTACTAGCTCGGAACAGTTGTCAAGCTGATGTGCACCATGTTAATCAATGTCTTGTCAAAAGGAGCTGAGAACGAGACACATCCCGTGGAGAGATCACTGCAGGGACAGGGAAGACGCAGACGAGAAGTCTGACATGAAGAGGGACGGATATTTACAGGACAGCTTTTTTTTTTAATGGTGTGAGTTGCGCAGCGAGGAAAGCAATTTGGTCATAGATATAGGAAAAGAATGACTATATCAAGCTCCTGTCTGAAACGCTCGCTAATGAATCATGCAGCTTATGTGCAAGTTTACAACTCATTTGCTTGATTAAGCGCTCAGTGCATTTAATCTTTTTTCCTCTCAGTATGTCTTATAACTCATGAAAGGATTGGTGTTGAGGTGGATGACCTTTTCAAAGGATATATAATTCACGACCAATATGTATTTTGCCCTTTACAGTGATGAGCGTGGTGTGAGCGTATGAATATTTATAGCTGGTCCAGTATTAGAGAACCTGGACTGGTCAGCCGGTCAGTTTGCTGGTGTGGTAGGACTCAGGGACAAACTAGGGTTTCACAAAGTTGCTTTTTCATGTTCAGAGTTCATGGTTTAAAAATATACACTCTCAGCCACAAAATTAATGTATTTATGTTTTTTAAATTTTTATCTAACCATCCAAGATCGAGATAAGGGGCAACAGGTCCAGGAGAGCTCCTGATCAGATCACCTCAACTGACTCCCTTTGATGCAGAGGAGCAGAAGCTCTACTCTGAGCTCCACCTACATGAAGGAGCTAATAACTGTGTCCAGCTGCTCCATGGAGTCAGCTCATTTTAGCAGATTGTATTCTCATTCCTTCAACCATGAGCCATTTCTCCTGCGCAGAGGAGTGGGTCAAAACGTAGGTGGACCATTAAATCGAAAGCTTTGCCTTTTTTACTTGAACGTCTGCACCGAACCCCAAAGGAGCAGTCCATGGCCTCACAGTTAGACCAGCTGACTGTCATCCTGGCCCCTTCATTCTTGGCAGAATTTACATAATTTTGCTTTTGTGTTCAACTAATGTAAATTTGAATGTAAATAAACTATCGAAACGCTACTTTAGCCCATGCACATTCTTGTCAGAAAATGAACAATTTCTGATTTTTTGCAGTAAAAGTGATTTTTTTGTTACTTTTATGAAATTCTGATTTCTTTTAAGCCCAACATTAGCAGATAAGACATCCATTCAATTCACACACAAACTGTGTCCATGCAGTTGTTTTTTTCTTTTTTACTGTTCCACAACGGACTAAAAGAAAAGGTAGAAATGGCGGAGGTGGTGGAGACCCGTCTTCCATCGTGTGAGCTCATAGCACACTGGAATAATCTGCTGCGACTGCATAGTGGACCGGGCTTACAGGCAGAATATGATATGACCTTGAATTATTTGTGGTAACGATTGAGGGCTTCATTTTGTAAAGTAAAGAGAAAATGAAATGTAGACTGTTAGTTATGAAACAGGCCTCCCCAGCAGTACACAGTGTAACATCCTGAATGCACATTTAGCAGACAAAATGCTCCTGGCCCCGAAGGTAAACATCCAGAAATGCACCGACCAATCAGCTAGAGATTGGAACTGGCCAATTTCTCCCTGATCGGTTGTAATTGATGATTGGGAGGTCAAATGCTGAAAAAAAAGAATCCTTTTTGTCTTTATTCATGAAAGGCTCGTGTTTAATGCATTTTTTTTTCAGTTTAACAAAAATCAAATAAAAGGTTAGGAATGTGCTTTGATGCACACATGCAACCTGGAGAACTTATTTTCCCTCTTGGGTTTTTAAAGTCTGTTGCAAAAACATATTACTGGATTTAATTTGGAATCACCTGATCAAATCTAAAGAACAAAAACAAAGAAACAGATTAATCTTTGGAAACAACATATTGGTGTATTCTCCATATAGCTGTTTAATATTTTCCTAAAATTTCCAGAGTCTCCACAATTACCAGGCTCAGATCATTCTCCTCAGGTTAAAACATTTCTTTCGGGTCATAGTTTTCAGTAAATATTAATGCCATTCGTTTAAGCACAAGTTATCACTAACTTTGGCAATTTAAGGCGTAAACATAGCTACAGAAAATATATGAACCTGAATTTCAGCTCTGATTTATGAAATGCTGTGAGGTGTACAGACTGCAAAAAGATAGATGTGAAAACTGTTTCAGAATGAGCTTCAGTGTGGTTGCAGTAAACAATCCGTACATCGTTGTATTCTTATGTGTACGCTTAAATGTGAGGGTTTAACCTAAGCTTCCTTATGAGGTAATTAACGAGATCTTTGAGCTAATTAGATAATTAAATAAACAACTCAAAAGTTGTGCTGATGACAGGCTTGGACTCAATTAGAAGGGAGGAACAGCTCGCCACCAGTCGACAGGTTCGATGCTGCTGTGTGAGGTGGAGGGTGCTAATTAGAGTATGATTCAGACAAGGTGTCAATATGAAAGCACTTCGTTAGACACCTTATCTTATTTTGACATATTTCAACCCCTTTTCATCCTACTATCTGAGTCTTTTCAGAATATATTCATAGACTTATCATCAGTGTATGATTACACAGAAGTAACAATATGATGTACATATGTAAGGAAACAGTTTATCTCCTTGCATCTGTGCTTTATATTATGCCGGTTTATATCGTTGTCTTATGGTCTTCCTGACTACACACATTCATGCTCATGCACACAACCATTATTTGACTATATGTTTCCCTTTTAATGGCCGAGGCTATTATATTCTGCAGACCAAAAGGGCTCAGCTGGTTGTTGGCTGCGTTTGGCCTTTGCCTTTGTTGTGCTTTCCTGTTTGCCTCCCCATTATATCATTGTTCCTCCTCATCAAGGAAACAGAGGTTTGTCTTATTTATAAGCAGCAGCATGTCACAGTGTTGCCGGCATTTTCAGGCTGAACAAGAAGAACTGCAGTAAATTTCAGGGTTAACATTTTGTTTAGACCAGTGTGTAAATATGAGTGTAAATTGCACTAAATATGGACTTTTAATTAAGATTTTATGTGATGAATTGTGTTTGCTCTGATAGTTTGGGTGGGATTTTATGGCCAAGAGCTGTTTTGTGTCTAAACAGGTGTATGTACAGTGGATATACAGGGCATATGTTTCTAATGGGGCTGCTGACATGAAATTCCCACTAGCTGAGGATCGCCGTAATACATATAATAATAATAATAATAATAATAATAATAATAATAATAATAATAATAATAATAATAATAATAATAATAATAATAATAATACTAACTCTATTCATAAAGCGCTTTCAATCAAAATGCTGAACAGTAGGTGATAAAAATAATAAAACAAGAAATAAAACAATATAATTGAAAAACAGGTAAAAACATTAAAACAAAAGGAAAGGATGTAAGTTTAGGCATCAGATTAAGCCACATAAGATCAAGTGAACAAGTGGGTTTTATGAGGATAATGAAGTGCAAAAAGGCATTGAGAGTCAAGAAACTGGCTGGAAACTATCAATATTTAGAAAGCAATTCTTCTCCCTGTCAGTGAAAATTAATACTGATTGGTTAAGTCCTAATAGATGGCCTATAAAATGTTTTTTCAAGACCGTATAACTTTGCTGAGTTGGTAACCATTATCAACAGACAGAAGGTAACCATTACCATCTGTATGTTGCAATGTTTTCATTGTAACGATTTGTAATTATTACAGATGGTTACAGAAGTATTTCTAAATTGAATTTTCCAGTGAGCACCACTGGGGCCATAATCTATTAGAACTACATTTCACCACAATCAAGCCATGATCAAGGACTCGTCTTAACCTTTTCTGAGAAAGGACTATAAGAAAAACATGAAGATTTGTTAAAGAACCATTGACCTCTCACATAGAGCTTCAGAAAGACGTGAAATGAGTAGGTATAGTTGTTTAAAAAAACTGTAAAAAACTGTATTCAACAGCCATGCCCTCTATGTACAGTCACTGCGCAAGACTCCACTGTTGAAGACAGAGCATGTTGAAGCTTGTTTGAAGTTTCCTGGAGAACATTTTGACAAAGGTTTGTGAAATACTGGGAGAATGTAAGATAGGTGAGACAAAAATCCTTGGATCTTATAGCATACACTGCACGTGGAGAAGAAATAATACTGCACCTCCCCCCTAAAACATTATACCGACAGTGAAGTTTGGAGATGGGCACATCATGAAATGGGCATGTTGTAGATACAAGTCATCATACATTTGATTAAGAAATGAAATAAAGGGAGAGTTTTGTAGCAAGACAATGTATGAAAAAAGCAATACTAGATTGCTCAGAAGAAGCCCCCAGAACATTTAAGATTTGAAGAGTTTTTTGTGGATTAATGGGCTAAAATCACAGCGGAGCAATGGATGGTGCTAGTTACTCCATGCAGGAGTCTTCTTGATACAATTACTACAAAAAAACGCTTTTTTCAATACTTCAATACTTATTTTCTGTGTCATTCCGCTTTTTTAGACATAATTATTGGACTTACTAGTGGTGGTGTAAATTTCATGCCAACAGGACTATTAAAAATATATTTACTAAGAACGATGTGTTTTACCCACCGCGTGTTAACCTCTGTGCTGCATGTGCAGTGAAAAAATGCAGACTTATCCTAAAAGAATAATATAAATGAATTTCAGAACAGCGGCTTCGCTGAAACTGTAACTCAGTAGGTAGACCAACCGGAAAACCCCCTTTATGTCCAATTAAGCCATCTCCTCTTCCCTCAAAGGTTTCAGTCTAGAGCCAATTAGAGACTTTCTAATCAACATCTTGACACCTCGGGTCTTGAGTGTCATGGCAAAATATTAGCATTTAGTATGCCAATTAGTGTGTGAGTCAGCAGTGCAAGAATAGGGTTATATGTCGACCTGCATAAAAGAAACAGCTGGTATGGAGGCAGAGACATATCAGCCTTTATGAAAAAAATAAAATAAAAAAATAAAAGAAGGCCATTTCAATTGCCCTTCTTCTTTCTCCCAGTTCACCCTTAGAGGTCCCTCAGGTAAGTTTAAGAGGCCCTGTCTCAATCGCTCGCTCCGCTCCGAGAGGTCTGTACATCACAGTGAATGAATCCTGTCAGTTTTATTACCAGAGGATCAAGGCGCTACACCGAAACAAAACAAAACTGAAAAAAATAACACTACATGGAGACCTCCATCCCCCAACCTCATTTATACCCCCTCCTGCTACAAAACAGGCATGTGTGATCAGTTTGTTAGCTCCCTCTCCATCACCCATGGCCCCTCTTAACTTTGGTTTCGTGTACTTGAATCTTTGTTTCTAAAAGCCAAATGTATTTCTGTTATTTATATTTTTTGCTGCAGGCAGCTAAAATTGACAAACATCTATTAGCTTAATATAGTTTAAATAAATCTGTCCCACGAATCAGTTGGACACAGTTGGAAATACAAATTTTATTAGGCATTTATCCTTGTCAGAGACACATTTCTGTGTTGTCAATTTTTTTCCTTTCTCTTCCCCCTTCCCACTGCCCCCCATTTAATGTTGCCCATCTAATGAAAAGTGTTGGCAGTGTAATCTTCTCTACTGTCTCCTGGGTCTCCCCTTCTTCCCTGTAGTAGCAGATCAAGTCAGAGCGGCGTTGGCCCAACAGACAGAAATACTCTCCCTTGTCGCTATCAATCTCCACCGCTGTTGACAATAATCCTGATTTGCCTTTCCCCTCTTGCTTTCACTCCCAAAGCCCCAGTGCCTTCTCCTGCCCACTTTAAGAAAACAAGATTTCACTCTGATTGGTACTGACAGCTGCACCTCTAGACTCATCTGTGCAGGTTTCATTGTCTCACCACACAGGAATTATCATGGCCATAGTGCAAGAAATTAATCTATGTTCATCAGTAATGGGATAAACAATAGCACTCAGGTGTACCGCACAATTATTTAATCAACATAATGGTTTACACATGCCATGTGATCAGGCAAGAACATATTTAGGTAAGTTATGACATAATTTGTTTCATTTTGCTTTATTTTTCATTATGTTACCAGAAGGACCCCTTGGATGTATATAGCTGGTAAACACAGATAATTATTAGTGTGCCTGAAAATGTTGCTTGTCAGCATTTAAACTGAAAAGCATCAGGGTTTTTTGATATTCAATTCTTTGCTAAAGTATTCACACAGCACTTATCATGGCGACCACTGGCGCGCTTCCGCTTTGGCTAAAGAGACTTTACTCTATAAGGGTATTCGGATGGAGCCCTAAACTTAATTCATGCCTTAATCCTAAACCTTACCGTCAGCAAAATACAAAGTGAAGACCAACAAAATGTTCTATTGTTAATGTTTGTACTTTGGTACAAACGGTCCTCAAATTGATGGTGAAATCTGAGAAAAGGTCCTCACTACATTTGCTGGACCAGCACGAGGCATTGTGTAATTATGAAATTTTTCTGTTTCACAATTAACACACAAAGTGTCCTGTACATTTATATTCAGCCCATTTTCCCCTGGTGCATCTAAATTCAGGATCAGCAACTGCTTTCAGATGTCACCTAATTATTAGATGAAAATTGATTTATATGTAATTTAATCTCAGGAAAATACAGTAGTTGCGAAAGCTGCAGAGGTTTGTCAAAGAAGATTAATAAACAAGAATAGGAACATGGCAGGCCAGAGATGAAGTTGTGGAAAAATTTAAAGCGTGGCAAGGTTGGAAAAACAGTATTCCAAGCTTTGAACATCTCACAGAACACTGTTCAATCCATGATTTTAAGATTGAAGCAAATGCACACAAAGACATGGCTGTCCACCGAAACTGGCAAACTGGGCAAGACATCTAGTCAGAGAAGCAGAAGTACATAGTAGCTCTGAAGGACCTGCAGATATTCCACAGCTCAGGTGGGACAATCTCTCAACAGTACAATTATTTCTCAATTTTCAATTTTGGCCTAGATCCAAGATGCTGTTGGTAGAAATTGAACAGTGGACATTACCCTGAACACACCAACCCCATGGTGAAACATGGTGGTGGCTGCTTCATGCTGAGGGAACCTCTTCCTCAACAGGGATACTGAAGCTGGTCAAAGATGACGGAAAGATGGATGGAGCTAAATGCCACTAAATCCTGGAAGAAAACCTGTTAAAGGCTGCAGAAGGCTTGAGGCTGCAGCAGAGGTTTACCTTTCCATGAGATGAACCGCCCTTAATGTGCAACCAGAGGTACAATCGAATAGTTTAGATGAAAGAATATAAATGTGTTATGAAACATAAATATTATAGCACAGTGAAATTTAAAACTTAAGGGTCATAACCTTTTCATCAAAACAATACATTTCTCAAAAATAACACATCCACAGAACGTCAAGAGTGGTGCAGAGTAAAAATATAAATTCAACAGAAAAATAAATATATAGTATAGAAATATTTGTTTAATAAATTTTGACGGGTCCAAAATATATACATATTTACTTCTGGTTACAATGCCAACGTCAACATGAAAGCATTCTGAACCAATAGGAATAGTAGGTTGAAGTCACGTTAGACAGCTCAGGCGCTAGATCATAGTATATCAGTGATACTGCTGAGAAATGGGTTCTTCTCTGCGTTACATTTTTCAGATTCAAACGTAACAAAAAAGAAGCAAAACGAGGTAGAAAATCAGTCAAGCTTTGGAGCGTTAGCGCCGATTGGTTGGGGGCTCAAAATCCACACCGAGGTTGCCGCTTTCTTGCTGAACAGGTAAGTTAAATGTTTTAACCAAAGAACCTGGCAACTGGCTGAAAAACAGTACAACTGAAGGTTGGAACGAGAAAGGGTGAGGGTGTGTGCACCACCTACTGGCTGGGAGGAGTTAAAGACGTAGCTATCGCCTTTAAATTTAAATGAAAAGTCGACAAGAGTAGAATATTTCTGTTCACACACACTGACTGTGTCTCATTCCGCCTACTTCTACACTTCGAACACTTAGTTTTAAGTAGGTAGTGTAGATAACACAAAAAGTCAGTGCACTGAAAGTACCCGGATGACCCCCTAAAAACGGGCACAAAATGCAGTGTGTAACGATGGACCCTACTCGCACTAAACGGACGCCATCTTGACTACAAAGCGGAAAGGGAGGGGCTAAGGACGTCGGGAAGATTTTCCCAGTTTGAAAATAATGGCGGACAGCCGGAGCTGCGACACCGCAATCATATAAATGTAAGTAATGGTGGTAATACGAGGCATTGTACTCGATAGGTGTTTGTAAAATACACGAACATACCTCATGTTCAGCCAATATTTGGATGATCCTGCGTTGACGTCGGAGGCGATGTAATTTCAACATGCTGTGAATGTAAACGATTGTTGTTTTTATTAAAAAAAACGCCGGCATATATTTTTTGGCGGTCTGAAAAATTTGCGGTCACGTGTGTTGCGTTCGTCACGTCATCCCGTCATTTCCGGTAAGTGTTTTAACATAAGTGTTCCTTTTGGAACACTACTAACGGTCGAAAGTGGGCACTACAGCAGTAAGTGGTCAGTGCACATCAGCAGTGCACTGACGGAAGTAGGCGGAATGAGACACAGCCACTGGCCTTCCAGCACATGTAGACTAAACGTGCTGCTAGAGAAACACCCCAAAAGACTTGCAGTTGTAATTGCAGCAAAAGGTAAATCTAAAAAAAGCTTCCTTGAGGGGTCAATACATATGCACGACGCAATTTCCATATTTTTATTTGTTAAAAAAAAAAATTATAATAATTGAAAGCCATTTATTATTTTCCACGTTTCTCATTGGGATATGACCAAATGTGACAACTTTAAGACGTGTGAATATACCATAATACTTTTATGATGTTTTGTTTACTACTAAACAGTGTTTACTTTATCCGGAAAGGCAAACATTTTAATCTTCATAGATTCTCAGTGGTGTTACTTTGTGCCATTGTAAGATGACTTCACATGAGATTACTTATTGTATACAATGATGACAATGTCATTTGATAGTGACCGCAGTCATATCCTAAATGTCAGACTCTTGTAAATATGTGTTTAAAATGTCCGAAGAGCAGAATTGTGTTCACTGGGTCACTGTACTTACAGAAAGAGAGAGGGACCATGAATTAATCATAAACACCGCATTAAATGTCAGCATCTCCACTGTCTGAACAGAGGCTAAACAAACCTATATGCCTTTTAAGGAAGTCAACCATAAGTCATAAATAACATTGTGTCCTTTTGGCTGGCAAATATAATTAGCCAATGCTCATATTTAAAGGCCATTGCGATGAGGTAGTGTGAATATCACTGCGGCAACATTTGTTGGTTGGCATGTTAGGGGTTACTCAAAAGATGATTTACAGTACTGGAGGATGGGGTTAACGGGAGTTTTATGTAAACTTCAGTGTAATATCCATTTGGAGATGTGGTAGATTCCCTAAAGGAGTTCATGGTGACTGTTTTCTGTAAGCCATCTGCAGATTGTTTTAGTAGCATCAGCTTTCAAACCCGTTGAAGGATTGGTTGAGGTTTTGTTAGATTGATGCTCTGTAAAGTTATGATCAGCAGTGTCCTACCTGCTGTCTGATAGCTGTCTAATTGAAACTCTATTTTTAATGGAAAGTTGAGCTAATTGGTACTTTTGAAAATAATTAATGCACTGGCTTAAAGGGGACAAATCATATTTTTAAGTTCTTCTTTTTCAAATTTAAATCATTCAGTTGTGGTCTATATAAAGTGGAACTGCAATGCTTTGGTCTGAATTCCTTGTAGTTGTTGCCCCACAGCCCCTCTTTCACCCCCGTTCTTAGGTGCGCCGTAGAGCAACTCGTTTTGGTGCTGTCTCTTTAAGTGCAAATTAAGCACTTCACAGTCCGCCCCCCTCCAGGTTGCAGAGAGTTCCACTCCACTCCATTCGGCCATTTTTGTAGTATGCTGGGGGATGGTGTAAAAAATAAGCGAGTGGCAGATTTCAGGTTGTGCGGTGTATTATTGGTAAGTTTCTTTTTTTTTGGCTACCAAACAACATACAAAGATCACAGAAAGCAATGAAGAGAACTATGATTGTCTTCGAGACACCAACTCTCCTCTGCAGGGACACTGCCTCTGTCTTAAGCTGGGACACTAAAGTTAAGCTCTAGGACAGAGAAAGAGTGAGTTAAGAGATTGGGGTGCGACAAACAGAGAGCAACACTGTGGTGAAGGAGAGAGAGGTAATTTCTTCAGTGAGTGGTGAAGGGGCTGGAAGCAGGTTCTAGATTCACCGTGGCTGTCTTGTGGCCCAAAGCAGTTGAAACACCATACTGGTTGACGGTCTCGAGATGCTGCAGGGCACGGGGATATGTGCTGACAGCATGTACTATCAGATCATGATAAAATGTTTTTGCACAGTGCGCCTTACTATGATGATAATATGCGATGATACTATATCGTCATAGTTTTTAAAGCAATATTTTGTATTACTATAAACGTTATATTTCTGTAATCCACTTAAACCCCTAAATAAAGTGTTGTTTTGGCCACATTAACGTGAGTGAAGTGATATGATGGTGTATGGTGCCGCTTATTTAGACACGGAAAGTTCATTAACTTATTCATCAACATTTCTGTTATTCCTGGTAGCAGGAATATGTAAAAGTGACAGTGGACAAAATAAAATTTCTGATTTTATTTTTCTGATTCTATGTTCTGTCTCTGTACTCTCTTCCTCTGTCGGCTATAGCCTACAGGGCAGCCGCCCTGAGCCTGACTGCTTCCACGGTTTCAAGATTAGATAGCCTATAAAGATGAAGATTAGACTAAATAAATGTGTGCAAAAAAACGTACAATTTTAGTCCATCTTTTACATCCGTCTGGATGTTTCTTTTCAGTCGGGAAATTGTGAAGTGTCAACGGAGATTTACAATCTCATTTCTTTTCGTCTTTGGGTGAACTCGGTGTAGCCTTGCAGTCGTGTTTTGCCCCGCCACAGTTAAAGCATATAAAATCCATTAGAGCAATTGAACATGGCAAAAAGTGCACCGATCATTGTATGGCATGTATATTACAGCTTTTAAAGCCTTAAAACCAACACCTGTGAGCCTTATGTTCACTGCTTCAGCCTTATGTAGCAGCTTTGCAGCAAATATTGTGACGTAATTGTTCACCAAACGTATTAAAGAACAGAGAAAACTTACAGATTGAAAAATATGACCCAAAAAGAATACAAAGATCTCTAAACAATACCTGGACAGACTAAATACAAATGTATGAACTCCTAGAGACTCCAAGTAGGCAAAAAAATGTATTCATGTCATGATTTGGTTAAGGACCCAGGCACAGATGCAGCCAAAAATGACTTAATAAAGGTCTACAAAAAAACATAAAGGTTAATTAGTCCAGAAACTCAAAAAATAGAGCCAGGAGAACTCGGGAAGGGAACCATAAGTTGTGCAGACGAACCAGTACTGAGTGAAAGGAAGCCAGGAGTATAAATACACAGGGTAGAGTGAGCTGATGAGAGAGAAGCCAGGTGAAGAGGCAGATGTAATTGGGAGCAGGTGTGATCAATGAAGGTAGAACAGGGCATGCTCCGATGGCACACAACCTTTGTACGGAGGCCTTAGTCCTTGACGTGGCTGACCCGGGTTTGATTCCGGCCTGAGGTCCTTTGTCATGTCTTTCGCCCTCTCTCACACCCCCTTTCCTGTCAGTCTACTGTATAAAAAATGAGCCACTGGTGCCGTAAAACCCCAGAAAAAAAGTTTAAAAAATGAAGGAAGGGAACAGAGAGAACTATGGAATGGCAGGGGACAAGGTGTAAAGCAGAACCTAACCAGAATGAAAAGCCTACAGCAGACTCTAAAAAAGAAACAACTAATGGAAAACAAAAGACAAGCATGCAAACAAGTTAAGAGGGACAAGAGTAAAGTAGCTAAATCCATAAACAATGCAAAACTAAAGAAAGCATGATCCCAAAAAATAACTAAATTCAAATACAAACACCTAAGGATCATGACAATTTAAGGGCTAAAATAGTGGATTTTGGATGATATGTCCTCTTTATAAACATCAGAACTGTCCCTTTAGGTCCATATTGCAGCATATCCAGCCAGCCTGCTGTGTGCCCATTAGAGCATCTACTCAATGGTAACTGAGAACACTCCCAAGGCCTTGTTGTTAAAAAAGACTGAAAAGTCAAAGTTATCAAGTCACACAGCACATGCATCGTTTTTAAATAAATAGGCCATACAATTCACTTTGTCTATGAGTGGCCTTGGCGTTCATTGTTCATCGGTGCGCTGTTCTCAAAGCAAGTTATATCAGGTCTTTAGCTCAGCTGACGGTACTGTCGGGGGAATTTCGTCATTCAGCCATGCAGACAGATGTTGAATGTACAAGTTGCCAGTATCTTTTTTTTTTTCTAAAACCTATTAGGTCTCCATGGGGGAGCTTTTTTATTCGCTTTGGAGCAAGGCGCTCTTACTCTCTAAAGCAACAAAATTGCCTCTGAATCTTGCACATTTTGTTGCTCAGGTGTTCACTGGAGCTTCATAAAACAAAAAAGGGGAGAAGATGCCACTTCTATCGAGTGTGTTGTATCTTATCCTGGCCTCCTGCTCGTATTTCATCGCCCCGTTTGACCACGGTTGCCTAGCTTGCGCCCCCATTTATTGTGATTGTATGGAGTTATTGAGGAGTCGGAGCTATTAGGTGGGGATCTGCCATGGCTGTCAGACTACCAATTACTGTAGCTTGCAGCCATGTATGGTCCGCCCTAATGCATCTGGACAATATGGGAGGGGTGAGGGATGTTGTAAGGAGTGGTGGGTAGGGGGGAGGGGTATTTAGGGGTCGGGTAGGGTTTCTCTGGAGACCTGCTACAGCGGCGCGTTGTTAATCCATCCGATTTAGACCGGACAGGGACACACTTAGTCGCTGCTGCCGCCAACACTGGCATGGCGGGGGAGAGAAAATGCGTGCGTGACCTGCATCCTATTCTGATGCGTGGACACAAAAAGATGGATAGATGGGTTGAGAATGAAGAGAAAGGGATAGGGTGGGGAAGGAGAGAGGGATGATGGAACGGGTGAGCGGTCTGGAGAGAGAGACAACAATTAATGGAGAGATGTGAGCTGAATTAAAACAAAGGATATGTATTGATTTCTTTCTTTCTTCAGGAGCAAAACAAACATGTTCACCTTGTTGATTTTAAATAATGCTTTTACAAAAAAAAAAAAAATGTTCACTCATATTAAAATAATGCGCTAACGGTGGGATGATGAAGAAAAATTGCTCTTTTAGACTTATTTGATTTATTGTTCTGATCACAAGGGAAGCTCGATGACTGGTGGAGATGATGAACCATATCCTCCATCAGACTGAGACCCAGAGGAGGAGACAGAGGATGTAGTTGGGGCATTGTATTTGCATTCATTAATATGTATGCAGATGCATGCTTTATTCTCCACTGTTTGTCTACACGGGTAGTTTGTTACTTGGCCTGTGAAAGCTCAATTTATTACAGGGAGATTTGCTTACCGATTGTAAAGACAGACTTTGGATGAAAACAACAACACCTTCAAGATTTGAACAGCAAAATTGATAAAGAGGTTGCTGCACAACTTTGTGATATCTTTACAGTGGAACTGTTCTTTAGAAATCAGCAGAAATTGTGTGCATAACTTTTTCTTTTGAGTTTGTTTACCGACAACAGCCGCGTTCATCATGATCATCTCTGAATGCAGGGGCATTGCTAAATCTCTGTATGTCATCTCCATGTTATTGTATACTGTTCTGAAAACATGGTCCTCATCAGAACATTATTTTTCTGAAGAAATGGCGGCTCTGTGGTGCAGTTAGTAGCATTGTTGCTTTGCAGCAAGAAGGCCCTGTCTGGGTTCAAATTTCAGACTGGGGTCTTTCTGCATGTTTGGTTTGGTTGATTCTATTTATATATTTATAGATACATACACACACGTTTGTGTTGTGGTATTTAAATATACTGCTAAAGTCTTTAGGAAACATTATTGCTAGCTCTGAACTCATATTGCAGTAAAGCCAAAGGAGAAAAGCATCAAACCTGGTTATTCAAGTTCCTGTTAATTTTGTGTTAATCTTCAAACTAAGCCCTTTTCCCATGAACTCCTTGGCACAGACTGCTGTTTGTGGATATCTAAGCACGGCACACAGCTCAGTTTACTCACACAAATAGTCAAGAAAACTGCAGCCATCAATATGGCTCTTTGTTTAAAAGACCTTTATTGAGAAGCATCATATCTGCGTTTACCAGTCTCTGACATCAGTCTATAAGGCAAGGAACCCCAACTCCAGTCCTGGAGAGCTACTTTCCTTCATCTTTTAGATGCATCCCTTCTCCAACACACCTACATCAAATGGGTGAATAACTTAATTCAGCTCTGCAGAGGCTATTCATTTGCATCAGATGTGTTGGAAAAGGGATGCATCTAAATGTTTCAGGATAGTAGCTCTCCAGGAACGGACGTGGCCACCGCTGTTCTCAGGGAAGTTGGCCCAACTCCTCACTTTCAGTGAGATGTGTGAGTGTTTTTTTAACCTGTACAGCCTATTTCAGGTCACTTTACCACATTTAGGTGAGATCAATATGGGTTTTGACCGGGCCAAGGACTTTCCATTTCTTGACTCTCAGTCTGCCCTCGGTAGATGTACTGGTATGTTTTAGTTTATTGTCATGCTTGCTGGATCCAGTTCTGCCTTAGTGTGAATTTGTTTAAGGATGACCCCACATTTTCCTCAAGCAATCCCTGATACACAGTAAAATTTGTGGTGGATTCTATGATGGGAAGCTGACCAGGCCGTGCTGCTGCAAAGCATTCCCAAACCGTGGCACTTCCACCTCCATGCTTCAAAGCTGGTTTCTTTTCTGGAATGCAATCTGTGTTCTGGTGTATAAATAACTTTGAGTTTTACATACACATTTAAAAGAACATTAATCTAGAAATCCTGGTCTATGTTTCTCTGTTCTCTGACAAACTTTGGTCTAACCATCAAGTGTTTTTTTAGAGGGCAAATGTTTTCCCCCCTACCATTTCCCACAAAAAAGTGTACTTCTTGTTTCTTTTTGATTGCAAACACATGAACTTTAGCATCAACAGTAGCCAGAACCTGCTAGGTCCTGACTGGGTAACAATTAATTTTTACAGAAGATTTAAGCAGCTATTTTCAGCAGTTCACATTGCTGATATCACTTCAATTTATTTTGAACATCCATATAACTATATATGATAAAATAAATGACTGTATTTCAAAATTGAAATAGCATTAATAGTTTTATGAAGTATTAGTTTGGACTCAGCAAAAAGCCAATAAAACCAGTATGAACAATCATAACATGCATGCCAAAGGGATCTGCTGTGTATGTTTTAAATGGCTGATAATTTAACTGATGCGTGGTCCCTGATACTTTCATCTCTTGCCATCATCCCCTGTGTAACAGGTGGATCAGCTGTGATAGCAACAATCCTCTGGGAAAAAAATTGATACTGACTAAGAATGCACTTTCAGATGGAGGTTTGAGGCCAAAGATCACTGCACATCTCATTTATCTACCCAGTGAGCAGGAAGGGATCAGCACTGATGACATTACCCCCAGATCACAGTATGAGAGAAGAGGCAAACTGGAAGCAGCATCTCTCAAATAAACTGAATCTGCTGGTTGTGTGTTGGCTAGTTATATGTTGGAAAAGTATGTATTTTACAAGGATCATCCTACGACACTTTGGTGTAGATAGGATATGAGTGAAAAAAAGTAAAGTTAAGACTTCCAGAAAGTATCCAGAAACTTTTTAATCAAGCAACTATTATTGAAAAGTTCAGAATTTTCTCACCATAATGGTTCTGGTCAGCGGAGGCCATACCAGAGCACCCATTGTTGTAGTCCTGGAGTCCAATAACCTTAATGAGAGATCACTTGGGATCAGTGTATGTGGGATTTGGTCTGAGTGAAATGGATTTGCTTCTCACAATTCCCTTTGAGATCCCACCACAGTGGTATCAGTACTTCAAAAGCCAACTGAACCCTTCAGAGGTGTTCACAGAGTTATTTTTTATATATATATTTTTTTTTTTACAAAAATGTGATTCACTGTTCACGAATCATTATATATAATTATATATACAATATACATATATACATTATATATTAAACTTCAACAATTAGTTGTTTAGTATCAAGGTAAGATACATGATACCAGAGTACGGGGTTATAGAACCTTTTTATTTAATAATATTTAATTAAATGTTTCTTAGCAAACTAAACCCTGATGAGTTTTTGACCATGTTTTCAATCAGGAGTTGTAGATGTTTTTTGATACTGGTGGGTTTCCTGCATTGATCTGACTTTGAAGCAGTACTCAAATCTTGACTTGGATTGAGGTCAGAAATACTATTCCAGAAACTTAATTGTAAATGTACCTGTAATTCTTAAAGCAGTGATGATGCATGTTTAGGATCCTTGTCCTTGAACGTTTATTACAACTTGCCTGATAGCAACACCTTCCTGAATACCTCTCCTTTTTTCTCAGATATATGGTCCATGCTAGTTTGCAACCTCTATTTCCTGTTTATTGCAGCCATTCATAATGTGCACTTCTGATAAAATTATGCTTTGTGTAGCCCGGATAATTTGTTCCAAACCAGTGGATGGAAACATGCCTAATTCACATTTTCTTCTTTTTTTTGCGACCTTTTAAACATTTGCTAAAATTTGTATGACAGTTGGATGGAAACAGCTACTGGCATCCTAGTAGTTTCCAGCAGACTTAAGCCTTGGTGGTCCTAGTGTTGATTTCCTAACCAATTTACTACCATCTGAGGGGTAGTAAAAAGTTTAGGTTAGAGGTTTGAAACAACTGAGTGTTTCAACAGTACAGCAATTCCAAAAACACGTCAAAACTGGTTTTAGCATAAATAAAACCGTCTATCGTAAAGTGTCTCAAATGACTCTGACCTTTTCCCAATGAAAACTTTGGTTGAACAGTCTTGCCTTTTTTCTTTCGCAAAATACAACACAAGTGTTGCAGTTAAAAATGTCTGCGGGGACCTTTTAAATCCTTCAAAGGGTGAGAACAGCACCATCTGCTGTTTTCTCTGTACCTGCAATCAGCCGTATAAATTGAAAAAGATTCTCTGTAATGCCCAGAGCAATGGCTTCACTGCATTGAGGTAATGTAGCAAAGAATGTCTGACGACAAATATTAATAAACCCCTGATAGAGTATAAAACTTAATGTAATTGCAGTTTGTTTTTACATTACATTGATATTATTTTACTATGTTTTCAGCTCATTTATTTGTTTCTCTGAATTTTGTTGCTGATGTTCATGGCTAGTTAAAATAACATGTCTTTCCAGAGAGAGAATGTGCTGTGTTTATTTTCAGCTTTTGTTTTGACTGAAGGGATGTCAGGCTAAAAACCTGTTATACTGCTTTTAATATTATAGTTTATTAAATTTGGCAATGTTAAAAAAAATTCTAGTTGTTAGAAACCATTAATAATAATGTATTAAATTGTTAGAAAATTAGAAAGGGATTCTGGGTAACCTTCAGAGAGACTGCTTCAATGCGAAGAACAACAGAAGTTAAAACTTTGATCCATTTTGTTGGGGGTGGCACAACAGAAAACATTTGAGAACCCCTGTGTATGGCAACACTAGTAGACCAAAAATGATTCTTCTTCTTCTCCTCTAATGAAGTTTGCGTTGCGGCTCAGGGATGACTATGAAATACCCTCTGGAAAGCTCTGGTTGCAAAGACGATGTCCTCCAGCAGTGCCAACGCAGCCATCGTTCAACGATTAGGTGCAACTTCAACCAGCGATTATTGGACGTCTGTGATGGTCTCCACCGTAGGAATCATCACACCTGACTTGATAGGAATTACTATGCTGATCAGACCCTATTTTATTGTCAGTGAGAATGAAAGAGCCCTGTAGATAATTTACACGCATTTTAGGCTCCTCAGCACACAGATGTTCAATTACATCTACACGTGACTAAAACAGGAATATTTACAGCTTACATCTGAATGAGGTTGTTTCCATCATTTTTGTGAGGTAACATTGTTTTATGAGGATAAATGTGATTAATTTTCTTTGTATGGGTTTGAACCATGGAAGCTCAAACTTGAAAAAGCATTGGATTCCACTCTCCTGTGGTTAAATAAAACTGAACTGAGTTATATTTCAGAGTATTTGGGTGGTTTTAAGTCTTTGTGGTTTGGGTTTGATAACTGAAATAGTTTGCATTACAGATTTTCACGGTAGGTCCGAAGTTTGCTTTTATGCAACGTCCATTTTTGTGCATGCTGAGTTGTGCATAAAACACTGTGCCACAAGCTTTTTGTGCAGAGCATATTTCGTACATGAGACCCATTGTGGTTACCGTCTTAGCTATTGCAATGCTTTAACTTTAGTATTAGCAGCTGAGAAAATTCAGCAAG
This sequence comes from Fundulus diaphanus, assembly GCA_037039145.1. Taxonomy (NCBI): domain Eukaryota; kingdom Metazoa; phylum Chordata; class Actinopteri; order Cyprinodontiformes; family Fundulidae; genus Fundulus; species Fundulus diaphanus. The sequence goes on from CM073126.1 coordinate 28,661,533, forward strand.
TTTATACTGACTAATATTTGGACATATTTCAAGGTGGGTTAGTGATAAGAGAGGAAGGAAAATCACAGATAAAATGGAACAAGCTCACGTTACCAGACTATCATTGCTAAAATAACTCAATGGAGATAGTTTGAATCACCAGAACCTCAGCTCCTGCCAGACAAAATGTAAGCATCAAAACAAAGCAAAACACAATGAGCTGAAATATTTACGTTATTTTATCCTTAACTAATTCTCACTGTCCAGAAACAAGCTCTTACTTTTAACGTTTTTAGATTAACTTCACCATTAAAAGCTCAAAATGTAAATGATATTCATGACGATGACGACTTTATGTAAACATTTTACTGCTACTGTAAATAATGATGGAGTGACTACTATATATTCAATAGGGTTGTGAGATGTTAAATATGTGTATTTATTTAAGTTGAATGTTTCCCAAGTGAAAAAATATTTAACATTTCATGCAGGTCAGCCTCAAGAAACTTGTGGAAAATATCTAAAATGTTCAAAAAGAGCAACAGCAAATAAATTCGCAACATTGTAATTGTTACATACCACCAATAGGTTCTCCTTTTTATTTTTTCAACTGACTTTGTGTCTTGATCTACGTCCTTGTCGCCAGGTGAGAGCCAGCGCAATCGCCCAAGATGCAGATCAGAACTACGACTACGCCTCCAACAGTGTCATCCTGCACCTGGACGTCGGCGACGAAGTGTGCGTTCAGCTGGACGGGGGCAAAGTTCACGGGGGAAACACCAATAAATACAGCACCTTTTCTGGCTTCCTCATCTACCCCGACTGACAGTATAACCCTACTCTCCTTCCCCCTTTCTCTGTGATCCAACAGAAAGTTTCCTCCTGTTTCTTCCTCTAACACATCCTGCCATCCATTTGTCATCTCTTCGCGTAATACACATAGTGACAACAACAGAGTTAAAGAAAGTTTGTGTAAAAAAAGAATATAATGTACATATTACCAGATAAGATTGACTCATGATGCGCATACTTTTGTGATCTTGAATAAAGAGCCATGTACAGTATGCATAAGCATGGCTAAAATACATAATCACACCTTATTCCCCGCATATATGGCTGTTTACACATTATTGAACTTGGGTTTTTGCTCAAAGACAAACCGACTGAAATGATATCTGAATGTAAACTGTCAATCCAGGCGGAGGTATTCGGCTGCATCCTCTTTCCCTCACTGTGAGATAGATTTCCATTACGGCTGTAGACACCAAACAAGAAAAAGGCATGAATATATTGATCGCAGCTGATAATTTAGAGCACCTCCCGATTATAACGCTGTGTGTTGTATGTCTGTGTTAATGCCTGCGTGGACGCGTCCGTGTGTGTTTTTGCCCTTTAGGTCTGTGGAAGTGTAAAAGCATCCTTTATTTATTTTATTTTTATTTTTTGGTTGGCGTAATTTGCACAGAGAGGGGAGGGAGGGAAGCTGCTGGTAACAGTCCCTTAACACACACAGTTTATCAATACTGAGGTTTAGCTTCGAGATTGATTTCTGAGCCCCAGAGCAGCATCATGTTGTGGTAACAAGGTGAGATTTCATCTGAAGCTTATGCTCAGTTACACATTAACCTTACATCCACAGTGTGCAGCATTGATCAAAAGCACCGAGGTTTAGGAAATGTGCTCATTTACCTTCTGAATGAGATGAAAACAGGTTGATAATTCTTATGGCTTTTATCGAAAAGGTGTTGATTTTTTAACCAAATTCGACTTCTTCTAAATGTACATGGATTTATATTCATTTCACATATCGACACTGAGGTTTAAATGCAAAAACAATTCAAAGGGAATGCTTTTAAGTATTTATTATATATATATATATATATATATAGACATTTTATTAAGGAAGGTAACCTGAGGAAATACAAAAAGCAGTTTTTAAAGAGGATTGCATCTATTAAGGGAAATGCTGTCAAAACTGACGTTCTCGATATTGAAAAGTAATGAAAAGTAATTCCCCCTTAAAGTAATAATTACTTTTTGTGCCATCCTTTGCTAACCTTGCCTGCGAGATGAATTCTGGCAGGATTTGTGCGTTCACAAACACACGAGAATAAATAAATGTGTAGAACTACAGTGCTACACATCATCAATCTGGTTAATCCTTTGCAGTAACAACTGCCAATGGGCTAAAAAAAAAGTCAAAACCCTCTGCACATCTTCAAATAAACTCTGGTGCCGTAGCTGCCAACATGCACCAGTTTTTATATCACTGCCTGCCTCATGTTCTCTGAATTGTCTTCAAATATGAAAGCCTGTTCAAAGCAATCTCAACCAGATTTCAGTCCAGACTTTGACTAGGCCACTTGGAAACATTTATTTAGTTTTTCTTTCAAACACTCAATGGTGGACCTGCTGGTGTGCTTTGGATCGGTGACCTGTCGCACAACCCTTTCTGAGCTTAAGGTCACAAAGCTGTGGCTGGATATTCTCCTTCAGGAAATTCCGGTAGAGAGCAGAATTCAGACCAACACACTACCACCACCATGTTTGACAGCTGAAATGACGATGTGTTCCTGAAATGTTTTTCTGAGTTTTCCTCCAGCTGTAACAGGATACACGCCTCTTGATAAAATCGACTTCTGTCTCATCTGTTCCCAAAATATTTGCCCACAAGTCCTGGTGATCATCAAGGATCATAAAGATGTGTTTTGCTAATGTGAAACAGACCTTTGTGCCCTTTTTTGGTCAACAGGGTTCTTCTCTCAGAACCCGTCCATGGAGGTCATTTTGATCTGTCTCTGTCTTATTGTTGAATCATGAATAGTGATATCAACTGAGACAACTGAGGCCTGCAGTGATTTAGATGTTGTGCTGGGTTCCTACAGTCTCCTGGTTAAATCACGGATGGAGCGATTTTGGTTGGCCGGTCACTCCTGGGAAGGTTCACCTTGTTCCATGTTTTCTCTGTTTGTAGACAAAGGCGCTCGTTGTGGTTCACTGGAGTCCCAATTCTTTCCAGATGGATCTGTCTCATCTTTACAATAAAATGTGGTCAAGCACAGTTAATCCATAATTTAACAAGAGTGAGGAATTACTTTTTCAACAGAGAGCTAGGTTGGTTTACGTAGCTTTTTTTGTTTGATAAATAAAATTGTATTTGAAAACTGCTTTTGTTTTTATTCAGGTTTTCCTTGTCTGCTGCTAAAATGTATTTGATGATGTGAAACATTTAGGTGTGAGGCAAAAAAATCAAAAAACAGAAGAAATTGGTGAGAGGGAGTCTTGTTTTACAGCACTGTCTGCTGCTAATGTTTCAGACTTTTCTATAAAGGAGGAAAAGTGGTTGAGATCTTTTTGTTAACAGCCAGGTATCAGATCCTCCTCCCATAAATGAATACTGATGTTTCTTTGCTGTGTTTTTTTTTTTTTACATCAGAATTCAAAATGTAAAAAGCACTATTGTAGACAAAAATTGGATTTAGCAGGATGAGTCACTTTTATTTTTGAGAACTCCAAAAACCATTAGGCAGTTAAACTAAACACCCCTCACTGTGCCAGGTGCTGGCATAAAGGCCGTGTATTGTTTATTATTTTCTTTGCTTACCGGGAACTCTGGAGTGCTGAATGTGCTCCAAAGTTTGAAAAGGGTATGTAAATGTACACAGCAGCTTTCTCCACAATCAGACTTTTTTTGATGTCCCACAAAAAAATGCAGAACATACAAATTTGACGGATATTGACATGAATGTCTTCAAGGAACTTTCAGAGAAACCATAAACTTTTTGTTGCCACCAACAAGCTTCTGACAAAATGGAAGCTGGACATTTGACAACTTTTCTCACCAGAATTTAGTAGAGGTGATTTAAATTATTTTTCTCCTTGCAAAGACCAGACTTTTAAGCATAGTCTATTTATTTCCAGTAGGTGTGAGGGCAGCACTATTCCTGAACTTTAATCCTATTCATACATTTCAAAGACATTTTTGATGTGTGTTTGGGGTTATTGCCCTGCTGGAACACCTAACTTTGTCCAGGGTTTAACTGTCCAGCTGTTAATTATCAGTAAATTTGGGAGGTTATTCTTCATTATTCCTCATACTTTGTGCAGTGCACCAGTCTATTTAGCATCAAAACAAACCCTCAGTGTGATGCTACCACCAATATGCTTAGCCTTTGGTCTAGTGTTTCAGGTTTGAAAACATAATTCTGACTCTTCCACAGACAATATCTCACTGTCCCCAAACAGCTCAAACTATGTCTCGTCTGATCCAGAAACCTTTTTAAAGAGGACATTTGGCTCATTTCAGGGGAGGTAGACTTAGACTTAGACAACTTTATTTGTCATTCGGTATGCACAAGTGCGTACAGAACGAAATTTCGTTTCGTACAGCTTTTGTAAATCGCAGTAGAAGTTAAATTACAGTTTTAGGTGCAGCAGAGATTTAGAAGTAAACAGTAGATTTTAAATATACAGTATACAAACAGTTGAAATGTAACAAAAAAGAGACATTATTTATGTACAGATTGGATTGTGCAAGGGCATTTGTGCATGAATGCATTTGTTTGTGCAATTTTAAGACTAGGAGTCCAATAGCACTTTTAATGCTATAGGTGCTTCTTGCTGTCCTTTGGTCAGTCACTGTCGTGGTCCAGCATCTTCTAGTTCCTAGCGGACATGAGGTTTGGTGGGTTCCTGATCATTGTAACCCATTTACTTTCATCTTGAATTTGAACACTGTTCCAGTGGGACAATGATATTAAATATGCATCAAAACTGGTCAGACTAGTTTTCAAAAATGGATGAAGCAGGTGAACATGGGGATGTCCTACAGGATGCGATGGGAAATCATTCATTTCTAATATGCTTTTGCAGCTTGCTAAAGGTAGCTCTACTATAAGACTCAAAAACTATTGGGTGCAGGGGGTATTTTAGCCAATTTACCCATCCCTTTAAGGCCAGGGATAAACAACAAATCAGATTTCATGCCACATGTGAAGTTTTTTTTTATTTGGCCATGAATCATGCAAAACCACCCGAGTGGCATCCCAACAATACACCCGTACACACAAAGCTGAAAAGGACCATAATCCTCTTGAAAACACATCTCTTAGAGGCTCTTTACAGCGTGGCAGCTACTTGAATTAAGAGAATAGAGCTAGAAAGATTCAAACCTCTCTTCTTAAACTCTGCTCGGCACGATGGTTACAGGGATGAGCCTTTACTTTAAAACGTGTTTTTTCATTGTTTCATTGTAAATGGACACACATTAAAATGTTTTTCTTTTCAAAATGCAGGTGACTGTTGTCGACTGTTACTGCCATTTGCCATACATTCAGGTTCTCTGTGCCTTATTAATATTTTTTTCTTTTAAATGCATTCTTCCTTGCTCTATTAAAACCAAGATGTATGCAGAAGTTGATCCACAGGATGCAACCGTAAACAGAGAGGGATTTCATATGTCCAGCATAGGCCGTCCTTGTGAATATTAAGCAAATGAAAGTTACTGTGAGTCGATGTTGTTATCTAGATGGAAATAAATCCCGTAAGCGCTGAGAAAAAGGGGTAATGGTGTATGTAAGTAGGGGAGGGAAAACAAACAAACAGAAAAACTTTATTTATTTCGTCCAGAGAAAATGGATGTAACCTCTAAAAAAAGAAATCTGTGATGAAAGGAGTTGTCACTTTTACTTGTAGATTTAGTGAAGAGATTATTTTATTGTCATTCCTAATATTGATCCAATGCTGTGAATGTGTCGTATGCTTTCTTGTCTCAAATCTAAAGATGGCAGCATGCCTCAGCTCTCATTATATATGGGGAGAAATAATCTGTTTATCTCATAATTTTCGTGCAGTGATAGAAAAACTTACCTGACTCATGATGCTGTGTGTTTTACACAGACATTTCCCCCCTCGGTGGCTTTCACACCACCTCAATGACATGCTGCATCTCACCGGGTGTGTTCTTACAGGAACTGTTATCTTTGATTGGAAGAAGTTTGGATTATCGTCACTGTGCATTTGCAAGCTGAGTTGTGTGTTTTACTTTGTCACGTAATCTGCAGTGTTTCCCCCTGCTGAAAGACCATAAAATACAGTTAAAAAAATAAAATTCTGAACTATTTCACTATAACTAAGTTCAACAGTTGGTTTCCCTGGTTTTATTACATGCTTTTATTATTCATTCTGGGGAAAATAAAGAATCATGTGATAAAATCTGTTGTGAAGCGGTCACATTTTTAAAGTGCTTTGAGTAATTTATTGCATTTAAAAAAAATCAAATTAAATGAACTTGATTGATCTTACAGCAGATATTATTTTACTACTTTGACAATGAAGAGCAGGTAAGTACAAATTCACTTTTACAGTGTAGTACAGTCAACATCTACAGTGCCGGGCCGAGCCTCTTTGGGGCCCTAGGCAGAATTTGATTTGGGGGCCCCCCTCTCACCACTCAGAATCACCTATGCTAGAAGATTATTGACACAAACGGCACGCTATAATGCTATAGTGAATATTATAAACGAATACAGTGAGCTTATGTATTAATACAAAATAAATAAATAAACGATACTTACAATACTTTACTCTTCTTTAAACTTCTGAATGCAAACTGTCACAAAACATATTAAATACATTATTTCATCATCATTCATTCATTTATATCACTTATATAAAAATATATAAAACGATTGGCTGGGAGGGGGGGGGTGCCTGGTGGCCAGGGGCCCCAAGCAGCCGCTTAGTTCGCTTAGGCCTCAGGCCGGCCCTGAACATCTACCAGTAACTCATAGAAGAATTAATAAATGCTTATGCATCTTCGTTCTTATTTGGGTTGCAATAAAAGACACAACTTTCTAAACATACATCATACCTTATCTTATTTTTCATTTTTATTTGTTTTACATAAATTTGCTTGGGGAACATGTAAAACAACAAAGATCATCTTAATTCCTTTCAGAAACATTCAGGAATAGAGTGTTGATTATACATTTTTCATAGATCTTTAAAACATGCAAGGGCAATTACATTATTATCAGATGCTTATAAGGACTGTCAGTAAAACTGCAAAATAAAAGTCACAACAGAAAAAACATAAATAAGATAAATTAAATTGTTTATATATTAAAGTTCTAAGATCAAATTCTTATTATATCATCTTTCGTGTTTTATATTGAGGGACATATTTTGTGTGGACATTTTTTTTTGTTGCAAAACAACTGACATGTTATTCCAATGATGATTAATAATATGAATAATAATTTATTTTCCTTTTCCCCCTTTTTTCAAACCTGTCCTGTTTGGCAGTGCAGCATTAAGCATTAATAATAATTATTTTTCAAAATGTGAAATTGCTGCAACTACAGCCGTGCAGATAGGTTTGCAATCTAAGTATGCTAACACTTCTTTAACATACTTATGTTTGTTTTTGTTTGTGAGGTTAATGTTAAAGCAAATTAATTAACTAATGTTAATGTTTAATTATTATTTTGCTATATTCTTAGTAAAAGGTAAAATATAAAAGGAATATGATGGATTTCTTTCTGGCATTAAACCTTTTATTTTCTGAAAGCCAAACAGTTTCCAATGCCTAAATTTAATCAGGTGGTTTATGCACTGAAACATAATATAATTATGAAAATAATAGATAACAGTCTGTAACAAAACACTTCAGTTACTAAAAACTGTTTTTGCCTGGCAGCACCTGTACACACTCCTTAACGGACAACCCCAGTGTTCCTGTTCAAAACATCCAAACAGAAAAAAAATTATGCTTGTGTATTTCCATTATTGTAAACAAATAGACCAATGTGGAGGAGGGAAGAGATTCAAATGTCTGAATGCACGTAGGGAAATCTGAACAATGTTCCCCATTGTAAATCAACCGTATTGTTAAGTTGAAGAACAGACACTTACAGAGTTACTATTAAAACCCCCCTGATATAACAGGCTGATCACCAGTAACAAAGAAACTGGACAGAAATGGCATCCGTTGGAGAGCTCCATGGCTAAAACCACTGCTGAAAAAAACAAAACATAACCAAAACAAAACGAACACAATGGCCTGTCTCATGATTCTCACAAAAACATCCTGGGGGGGGGGGGGGGGGGGGGGGGGATCCTTTGGACTAGTGAGAAACAAGAATGCTGTGGTGAGTTTAAACTAACAGTATTTTAGAAAAAGAATATCATACCTTCAGTCAAACACGGAGGCGGTAGAGTGATGGTCTGGAGCTGTGTTCCTGCTACCGGACCTGAAAACGTGCTAGATATGATGGAACCATGGATCCTGGTGACCACCAGAAATTTCTAAAGGAGAAAGTTCGACAATCAGGGTACGACCTTATAGGCTCGAGCAGCAGGCCAATGAACCAACGAACCAATGGAACTATATATATATATATATATATATATATATATATATATATATATATATATATATATATATATATATATATATATATATATATATATATATACATATATATATATTTATATATATATGTTTAAGGTATTTAAGTCTGGTATTAAAGTGTAATGTCCCAAGCTGCTCATTCTGGAAAAACTCCAGTATGTCTTATTTAAAACATTTCAGCAGAGTGGGCCAACGTTTCTCTACATGATGTAAAGAATTCAATGCCAGCTATACCAAACCCTCCTAAGGGGCACATGATGATGATATTAATCATATTAAACATGCAATAAAAAATGAGAAAACAGAAGAGATTTGGAAGAAGGAAATGTACTCTTTTTGGGGGGGAATTGTAGATTTCAGTCTTTTGCTTTCTATAAATTCACACAATTTTAATAATTAATGAAAAATTAAACAAATCCCCCTAAAGTAATGCTATGACATGAAAAGAACGGCCTCTTTAACCTATACAATCTGTGTTCCGTGGTGCATGAAATTTATCATGCTACTTACGTTAATAGAACATTTTTAGTTTTGCAAACAATGTTTCAACCAAAATGTAATAATTCACGACAACAATGGGCTCCCCTTTTTTTAAACCGCTTTACACCGCAAAACTCTTGGACTATGTTAAGCTTTATGATATGCACCATGGGTCTATGAGGACACAAAATATTGTATAAACATTAAATACAGCTGATTAAAAATAACTCTGAAATTAATACAGAATATTCCACCAGACCCCAACCAGTACGGTAGTAACATACTTGCAATTTATTCCCATCAGATTATATTACTTGGATTTAAAATTGTGTTAACCATTTTTTAAATGCGTTATGAATATACAGTAACATAGAGTGCACTGATTACACAGCAAAGACCTGTTGTGAATACAGCAGTTTTACTGTTAAAACAACAAAACTGCTTAGAGGGCGCTCAGATATTTAGACTATTCTGCCATCAGTGCATGTAGCAACTTTCAAAAGATGCTGTAGTGGCTGTCATGACAGGAATGATAATAATGAGCTGATTCGTTGCAGTTGTGGTGGAAGGTTTATCGAGGTCTGGAGATACTATTAAACATGAATCTAAGGTTAGCCTTGGATCCTCTTGAAACTTCTCTGCAGTCTGAGGCTCATCTGAGGTAAATCAGGTGCAGGGTTTGTGAGCACATTGCCTGCACACATTTTCAGGTTTTTCCTAGCAAATCTGATATATTTATATATTACTTACAGAGAAGTAAAGAATATTAAGCCACATAAATTTGCCTCTTTTGACTTTTTTCACTTTAACCACACTGCTTTGATTCAGGTGAAGAATCACACATTCTGCTCCTACATTCAGTTTCAGGAGAGAGCCAAATACATTTCTGAGACAAATATTAAAATGTCGGGGAAAAAAATGTCAGAATTACAACTACAACAACCTGTGAGAAGGTGGCTCTCTCCCATTAAAACGCTTGTTTTTTTTCCTTCGGCTGCCACTGCCGTCGGCACGGCGGCCCTGTGAAAATGAAACACTGGAACATAAAAAAGGAGGTTCTTGCCACCCCAGAATAAAAACAAGGAGATGGATCTTTAATTAAAGGTGAGAGGTAATGCTATTCTGGGTGAGGGGGTTCTTGCAGAATGTGGTGTAGATGACTGGTTGGAGAAATGCCGGACTGCAGCACCCCCTCCACCTCCTCCTAAAGCCCCCTCAGCCCTTTCCTCTGAGTCCCATCGCACCCTCCCCTGCACATTCCAGCGTTCAGTTAATTGGACAGGGAGAGTGGGCTGAGGAGGGAAGCGTTCAGGCCCATTAGCAATCCTCCTGTGGAAGGCTGAGCCGGGAGGATCACAGACTCACAAATAGGAGGATTAAAATAATCAATAGGCTCCTCTCTCTCTCTCCTTCACCACAGACAACGGGGGGATGGTGCACGCACACACTTACACAGATATGCACACACACACACACACACACACACACACACACACACACACACACACACACACACACACACACACACACACACACACACACACACACACACACACACGTGTTCAAGAGCAAATACAAACACACCAGGAGTCTCAGTAATACTAGTTCAAGGAGCAATTCTCTTCTCGCAGTGTTGTCTTTGGATTTTCTCAAATTAGTTGGAGTCCTGTAAGACTAACACACACACACACACACACACACACACACACACACACACACACACACACACAACACACACACATCCTTTGTCTGTTAATGAGGGTTAATTTCAACCTCTGCCTAAATGAGGACCCCTGTAAAGGTCAGACAAGCGAAAATAGTCCCACAAGTCAGACATGTAATTTGGTTCTGTTGTTTCTGTAGTCCTAACTCTTTAATAAACACATCTTATTATATTGTTAAATAACTTTTGTTGACAGGAGCTCTCCACAAAACGTAAAAATATTTTTTCTTGTGTAAACCAGAAAAGCTTTATTGCCTTAACCGCTCATGCCTTGTTTTTTTTCTTCTTGGTTGGGTGTGTTTTTATTCAGTGTAATCTTGTTGATATACATGATATAAAGTTAGTTTTGCTTTAATTTATTGATAACAATAAAAACAACAACAATAATAATCACAATAATAACTATTATTATTACTATTATTATTATTAGTAGTAGTTTTAGTAGTAGTAGTAGTAGTGTTGGTGCTATTATTAGTACCACTAAGCATAGAAGAAACCTGTACCTGTCTAGAGTATAGAAAGATAAATGTGACTTTAGCCAGGCAGACGGCAAAATAAAGTTTTTGTAGCAAAAAAATAAAAAAATATATATTTACAGGAATTTCAGTATGTGGCCTCGCCAAATATTATGTTTTTTTAATTTTTCTCTGTCTTTATCTCACCCTCTCACTCACAGAATCCTCAAGGGGCAGAGATTTTAGATGTACTTTTTAATAAAAAACAAATCTCTTTTCAGAATGACAGTTTTCTTTATTTCTTTTGACTGTACAGTTCAAGAGTCTAAAGAGTTTATTACCGGGCTGTAGAGGGACAGTTTGTTTCATTTGGTTGGGACGATATAGGAAACCATCTGAATTAATTGGTGAATCCAACGCAGGATCAACCAGATATCTACCTACTTTGTTTACACCATTGCAGGTGGGACCAGTAACCACAATTAAGAAAGAGAAACATTCACACGGGTCATTTTGCACAGGGCTGTCACAGCATTAAGTTATAATTTGTGTGTATGATCATAAAGTAATTTGTTAATGATAAAAGCACCTACTTTTATAAATGTGCCATTTGCAATGTTTAGTTGTTTGCTTGATCTGCAGTCGTAGGCTTTTCAGTGATGTTCATTTGGTTCTTAACAAATAAGTTAGGGCTCCCTTTTACTGTTATACATTGGAGGTCATGTATTTCTTTTACAGCTGAGATGTTGTGTGACAAGATAAAATAGGCTTTATTGTTATGCATCTAAACACTGAGCAGAACGATTTGATTTCTGCCTTTCATTTTCCCAACAATCCAATCAATGTGATCACAGACAATACAGCTGTCTATGGTTGATTCGGCTGAGTGTCGCTGTAAAACCGAAATAAAAATGCATATAGAATATTGGTAGAAAAGTTTAAGTTTCTCAGCCAAAAAAATCAAGGTAAGCCGATTTGAAAGGATTTAAATCAACTACTTGCCTTCAATTGCTTTCTTTATTATATTTTGGCTAATTTATAGCAAAAAGGATGTTGATTGGTGGCAAATACCCAAACCAACTCACTCAAAATGCTACGAAGGATACTGTATTTGCTCTTTTATTAACAATTTTTACTTATTTTAAGCCCCTTACACATTTTTATCAAGCAAAAACAGCTTTAGCAGCAACTCAAGTTTTAAAGCAATCACAACCAGGCCTATGGTCTGTGAATGTTTTGATAACTGGATGTTACATACAGAAACCAGTCATGGAACACAAAAATGCTAGTGGATTTATTCATTAAAAAACTGAAAATCACCAGCGAAGACAAACAATGCATTGTTTTATTCATATTCCAACAGAAGCGCCTAAATTGGAGCTGGTAGTATACTGTAGTTGTAGGAGGGGAGGTTTCTTCTGTGAATCTCAAAGCTGTATTTTCTCATCTCTGTGTTGTAAACAATAGATTCATCTGTACTATTTATTGACAGTGACGTGATGGGACGAAGCATTTAATAGCTAGTTAGGGATGTAGATGGATTCAGAATACCAGAAATGGGCCAATTTGTTATTTGTTTTGGCTCGTTGATTTCATGTTTTTTATTAGTATAAATATGAAAAGAATATCAAAACAAATTCTAATTTCTGCTAAAAAACGGCGTGTAATTCAATTTAATATTTTGTATTTTATAACAAAACTTAAATGACAATTTAGTTTTCTTTCGTATTGTCTATGTTTGTTTTTGATTAATGGTTGTTTTTCATTAATGGTTTCTGATGACAAACCACAACAGGCTAACTGTATCAAAAATCCTTTGAAATGTCATTTGATAGATGATAGAATTATTCGACTGATCTGGAGCCTTTTGTCAAGCTCTCCTTATCTTTCCTACCTTCAGCCTGTCTGTAGCAATGGTCACTGTGAAGATTTAGTCTAAAGAGAGAGGGTTAGTTAATTTTGTAGTGTGTTTGCGTTTTCTTCTTAAACTAAAATCTGCATTTATGTAATCGTCTAAAATATTTTATTCTGATTTCCACATGCCATTTAATTAATTGGTATTATTTGCTTTTAAATCATTATGCTCATTTAAAAAATATATCTTGTAATTTACCTGTAAGTGACCTTCATTATTTTACTAATAAAAGTGACATTTACAATGGCGAACAATATTAGCCAATGCTTAAACACTGCTGCTTATATTGATTCTTGGCACCATATAACGTTTGACATTTGTTTCTGATTTTGTAAAACCAATTAAACCCGATTATTGTTAGAATACTACATTTTTCGTGCCCTCGGAATCTGTAATCTCCCTCCCCAAAATACGCGATGATAACATAATCTGCACAACTCCGCCCCCTGCTGTATTCCCTCTGTCATCACAGCGTCCGTGTCCTCCGACAGCTGCAGTAGCCTGCTCTGTCCGCTGGGTGGCAGGCAACGTCGACTGGTTGTCTGCAGGCAAAGATGGCGGTGCGGAAGAAAGACGGCGGCCCGAATGTAAAATATTTCGAAGCGTCTGACACCGTTTCCCAGTTTGATAATGTCCGCGTCTGGCTGGGAAAGAATTATAAAAAGGTACTGAGCGCACGTTTTGTAAGCATGCACACGGCGCTCTCTTTTTTTTCTGCCACCCTGAGACGTAGAGCAGAGGCAGTGACAAAGAGAGGAGGGAGGGAGGGTGCTGCTGCTGCTGCTGCTGCTGAGCGCCCAGCTGTTTGATTCACAAAAGGATGCTGAGCCAACAGCTGCCGCAGAGGCAGCCGCTAACGGCGGCGTCTGCATACGTTTGGGCAGCTAAACGGACCGACGGGCTTTACATAATCTGACCCGAGAAGGCAGCGTTTAGAAAGAGAAACGTGACTTTAGCCATTCAGGCGGTAAGCTAGCCAGCTAGTCGGCTAACGGTCAAAGCAGCTCGGATCCAGATGTTGGCTCTGTGGCGCGCCTCCGCGACTGAAGTCATGACCGGGGCTTGATCGCAGCGAGCAGCCGTCTGCTCTGTGGACCACGGCTGCCGTGAAATTTACTTAATAATCCTAAAGGCCATGATTCTAGCTGTGATTTCTTGCTCCCACCACATATCCATTCACAACCTGATGGAACCTTTTCCAAACGCGAAAGCGCTGGAAGTTCTGCACTGTAAAACCGGACATGTTGTTTCAACTTAATCCAGGCACGTCGGTAGTTTCTTTTCTTTTTTTTTAAAACCATATCTCAAACCAAATAGTTTCATTTGGAAAATGCAGGAAATACTTGATAAATGATACAATGATCACGTATTTTGGGATAAAACTAGGTTCAGTACAGCATTTTAAAATCTGGAATCCTGGGATGGTTGTTGTCCCTCGATTTACCTGAAAATGGGCAACATTCTGGCACAAAACAAATTATTAATGAAAAGCAATTGCATAATTTCTAATAGGGTTGAACGATATTGAAAAAAAGCATATTGATAAAATAGAAACCATATTGATCGATATCGATAATTATCAACACATTTAAAACACATTTCTATTTTATACACTGTCCTACAACCCGTGCAATAATCCTGATGTAGTGACTTCTGCTGCTATCAACACCTAAACATAAGTCAGCACACATGTTTGTATGTATGTACAAATGTATACAATGTATATGCACATATATACGCGTAGGTATGTATGTATTTAGGCGCATAGATATATGTATATATTTAAGTATATAGATATGTTTATATATATATATAGACCACTAAGAATGTAAATGAGACATCATATGCCCATTCCTATTTCCTTTTTTGTATTTTTTTGGTATTCTTTTTGATCCATTGTATATATGAAGATTCATTGTATATAACTGAATGCACCTTCCCTACTCTGCACCTTCTTGTATGAGCCGATGTGACGAGTGAATTTCTCCATTGTGAGATCAATAAAGACCATCTTATCTTATCTTAAACAAACATTTTAAACGCAGCCCTGACCATTTCATATTGTTGTTTGGCGACCTGTTTATAGGTAAAGAACACATAAACACTGGATTCAAACTCAACCCTTTATCCAACCAGCTTTTTACCAAAACTGCAAGTTTTTAAATGTCTTGTTGAAGGGGGTTGAACTTGGTTTCTCGGTCTGCGTTGTGATTGGCTGGGAGGATGTAATGACTGTAATATTAACATACATGGCTAAAATGCAAAAGGAGGGAAAACTGTTATTCTGTTGAACTTTTTATTGACCCTTGTTTTCTATCATCGATATATGTCTATCGATCAATATATAATTGAATTATCGTCCAGCCATAATTTCTAAACTAGGATATAGCAACCTTTACAACCCTGGAATAGATTTTTGCCCTCAGGCCAGCTAAACAAGATTTTTTTTGATGCCAAAGAAGCTACATGAAAAGAAAATTGCTTATTTTTATCATTTCTATCAGACTATTAGATTTTTGACTAAAAGAACTATTGTTACTTTTAGATTTTACATGAAAGAAAATCATCAGACCTTTACATTTTCTTCAATGGGAAGTTGTATTTTTATAGAAAATTCTGTCAAAAAAAGCATGGAGTTTGCAATCAACAGACAAAAAAATGGCTTTATATAAAAATATACCATACTCAATTAATATAATTCTTTACCGAAAGGCTGTGCATTTAGAAAAAGTACTGCAGCTAGTATTTATTTAAAACCTTTACAGTTTAAAACATTGCTGAATTCTTTAGCATTTTATGTTAAGAGCGATAGCGGAGGGTCTGAAGAGCCTCTTCAGAGCCGCAGGTTGCAGTCCCCGATCATCTAAACTCACCGGGAAACCTTCAACAGACGTTATTTGATGGATGTTCTGTCTCTTCATGCTTTTGGGATAAATAAGCATTTAATCGACTTCTGATAGTCCTTTATTAGGCGTGTATGGGTCTTTCAAAACACATTTTCCAGCCTGTTGGGTTGATTTGAAAAAAAATAATCTACTCACCTTTACATTTAGGATGACGCTAACAGGAAGCAGATGTGTAGATAACGAATTGAACTCTGTTTTTTTTTGTGTTTTTTTTTACTTTACTGCATCAATAGGGATTCTTGAAAGCTCAAATTTGTGGTAGCGGATAAGGAGCAGCTGTATGGTAAATAATAGCAAATTGAGAAACTGGAGCCAAAACTGCAGCCACTGATTCACGGATAGGACCGTTACTACTTGAAACATTTGTAAAAGAGCTGCATGTCTGAGTAAACTTTAATTTAAATGGCATTAAAATACTTTTCAAATAATAGAAAGATCACGTGTGGAGGCTAGAAACTGTTGTCTTTGTTATTTTAAGAGCATAAATTGAGGTTTGAACTATATATGTAGTTAAGAACTTCAACTATAGCTATAGGCATGAATAAATAATTCAAGCTGGTATTTTAGGTTTTGTCAAATGCTCCTGAGACACCAAGACGGGGGCTAAAAGTTAGATGAAATGCAGCGGGATGTGATTGCAATACTGAAAACTGTTAAACGCTCTCATTTAAGATTATTAATCTTTCCACTAATGTGAAACGTTCAGTGAATATTCTTAGATAAATGTCCCTCCATTTTCCTGTGATTAGAACAAAACTCTGTTCATTTTAATGGTTCTTTATTCAGCCAGAAGGTCACACTCACGGCTGTAGGAAAGCGATGTTTTCTTGATGAAACACAGATGCAGAGAACATTCAGCCATGAGACAAAAAGGACTTCTGCTTGTATTCTTCATCAAAGTAAACATTTGCATTTTTCCCCCTGATTATTTGATGGAGATCAGACTTTGCTCAGGCTAGAAAAGGAGGAATTCATGTATAAAATCGGTTGAGCAGTATGTTGATTGTTGATAATATTAACTAAACAGATTAGTTCATAAAGAAAGTGGTTGCGGTTTTGTGTCACTAACGAATAGGTGACTAAAGATATTCGGGGTATGTTACCTTTATGTTGTCAGTGAGGATTCTCAAAAGTCCAGCCCACATTAGCAAATCAAAAGCTTTTTTCAGAGGGAAAAGAGAGCTGAGAGTAACATTCACGTACAAGGGCGGCCTTAAAATTTGACTTTGTTTTTACAAGTGGGGAAAAAAACAATTTTACAGCATTTTGAGTGTCATACAGCAGCTATAGTCGCACACTAATAAGCCGTGTCTCTTCTTCATCTCCTCAGTATATCCAGGCTGAACCCCCCACTAACAAATCTCTGTCCAGCCTGGTGGTCCAGCTGCTCCAGTTCCAGGAGGAGGTTTTCGGCAGACATGTCAGCAATCCTCCCCTCACAAAGCTGCCGGTAGGTCTCTTTCTTTTATCTCCCCTGCCATCTCTGAACAAATTCACGACGCTTTTCATGGATGCCTTTTCAAGCTTTTTTTTTTTTTTATTGTTTTTTTTTTTGCCTGCAGATGAAATGTTTTCTGGACTTCAAGTCCGGAGGGGCTCTCTGCCACATTCTGGCTGCTGCCTACAAGTTCAAGAGTGACCAAGGATGGTAAGACTTTCTTTCCAGCTGACTTTATTTTGTTTTATTATAATATTTTTTGTCTAAAACTTCAGCACTGAATTGGATTTTGGCTTTCTGGCCGTTTCGTGTGTAACTCCAGTCTAATTTCCTGGTAGGCGCAGGTTTGACTTCCAGAATCCGTCGAGGATGGACCGAAATGTGGAGATGTTCATGACGATTGAGAAGTCTTTAGTGCAGGTACATTTGTTTTAGTAACCTTTATTGATAATTTGCCTGTGGACAAATTTCTTGGATAGTCAACTTGCATTTGTCAGTATTTTCTTCTCTGATTTTCTCCAATATAAAAGGACATTTTTATTTTTTTCTTCATTTTATTTTAGTAATTGCGCGTTTCCTTGCTCTGGGCAACAGATTTAAATAAGTGGAGCAACAGTCTTTGGGAAGGTTACATGTCTATTTTGGTTTTATCGCATTTGAGCAGCATCTGAAGATGGTACCGCTGTGCTTTGACAAAGGAAATAATGAAACTAGGGGTTCACGATACCAGTCTTTTCCAGACCCAGTAAAAGCACGAGTGCTTCGGTTTAGATATTTGCTGATTCCAAGTACCGATACTGAGTACTTAATAAATTGTTACTTATAGATCACAAATAACTTAATATTATTGACCACTGAAAAGGACTGACCATCAATGGCGATGAATTCGGTTAGAGCTTCAGTTATCTTCTCTCCTTTTTCTTTTGGAGGGTCAGCAAACAACCTCTTGGTGTATAGCACCACTACCTGGTATAGAGTAGTGTCCAGCCTTTTGAGTTGCAGTGTAGGCCAGGCTAGGAGGAAAATGGGTATCGGTTCAGAGTATCGGGTTGCTTTTACAAGAGTGTGAGTACTTGACGCTGGTATCGGGACACCACTACATGAAACGGATCGCAACAGCTTAAATCATCCTAGCAATCAACATCTTCCAAATAATGTCTTCCTCAGAGGAAAACATAATATATATATATATATATATATATATATATATATATATATATATATATATATATATATATATATATATATATATATATATATTGAGGTTTCATATCATTATTTGCTGCAGAACAACTGTCTGAGTCGGCCCGTCATCTACCTGAGCCCTGACATAGAACCAAAGCTGCTCGGCAAACTGAAAGACATCATCAAAAGACATCAGGTGGGTTCTTGCTGATCTCACTATAAGCATTTTTATGTCAGTGTAGTTAAAGCATATGTTGTGCTTTTTTTGTGCTGACTCAGCTTTTCTTGCATGGCCGTCTCTGAGTCAGAAGCGACTCCTCTTTGCAGAGCATGTATAACGTGCTGGGTGGTCATGTATTGCAGGGCTCCGTGACTGAGGACAAGACCTCGAGCTCCCATATCGTGGTGCCTATCCCTACCAGTCTGGAGGAAGGTGAGGCCTCATCGTTAAACCCGTTGTGGTATGTTTGTTGGATCGTCTCCTACACGAGCAACATCCGTGCTGAAAGGAAATAATCTTTTCCGTCCAGAGGAGTGGGTGCGTCCTGTGATGAAGAGAGACAAGCAGGTTCTGCTCCACTGGGGATACTTTCCAGACAGGTTTGTTCTGGATTGATGCGTCTGTACCTGGGTCATAATTGTAAACAAAAATAGAATCTAATGTTAAACAATCATCTGTATTTATTTTTGTTGTTGTAGAAAATTAGAAGCAGTTTGATTTACCTACATTAACACTTTGGACCATATTAGTTGTAGACAAGTGAATGGATACTGAGAATCACGAGCGTTATGTAATTCTTGTAACACCCCTGGTGAACATATGTAAGTATTTAACGTTCCCGATCCGTGCTCACAATCTGCCTCCTGCGCTTGTTCCTAAACATTAGACCTACACGCCGTTCCCCACGGAAGTAACCTCACAGGCCTGAAGATGTCGCCTGTTCCCTCAGTTTGACTTTTCATTTTGTTCCTCTCGTCGTTCAGCTACGACACCTGGATCCCAGCCAGTGAGATTGAGGCTGCAGTGGAGGATCCGCCCAGCCCAGAAAAGCCCAGGAAGGTGACTGTTGTCGCTCTGTTTTATTGCTGCTCATTCAGCGGCGTCTGAAAAGATGTTCTTCTTCCAAATCTTAAATTGGATATGACAACTTTTCTTAAGCGATTGACATTTTGTCACAAATGGTGATTACATTTCATTTGGATTTTTTGTGACAGATCAACATGAAGTGGCAGGAAAATGATACACTGGCTACAGATTTCTCTCAAAAGTTACTTTTATCTTTGTTGCTACCAGCTTTGCACATCTAGAGACCCGTTCTTTTCTAAACAGACTACTCTCAATCGGATTCGGTTTTGGACGTTGCCTGGGCCATTCTAAAATATTTGACTCAACTGAGCATTCACAATGTACATTTGAGCGAATTTTCGTTGCAAGGCTCCGCATAAAAACATAAGACAAGAGAAAAACATTATAAATATAAGTATTCGTCATTTGTCAGGACTGTAGCAGCAAAGCAGAAAAATATATTTTCTATGTACAGGAAAGGTTAACCTGACGCCGCCAGATAGATTTGCTCCGCATATCCATCTGGAAACCTTCCGTTGAAGTAATTTTGGGAAGGGGCGAAAATACTGGTTAGCTGATTGGCCTATGTTGGTGATAGACGGGCCAAATAAACCAATCAGATCAACGAAGCATATGACGTACTCGTCAACATGCTTCGTCGTCGCTCGTAACAGAGCGACGACGAAAACACAACCACAAGCCAAGCTACTCTTGCTGCTGCAGGTAAAGGCTCGTTAGCTCAGCAAAGAAATACTCTGTAATTCCGATAAAACTTGCTCGATAGCCACGCTAACGCTAGTTTCATCGGCTGAAGCCGCCATGTTCTTTAGACTGAACTGTCGCGCTTCTGGTTGCTTCACACCTCAACCCGCCTCAAAGCCAACGCTGATTGGACGTTCGTTTGGTGAACGGCTCCAAATTTTCTTTAACGGAGAGTAGCCAGACTGATCTGCGAGTGAAACCTTGAAAGCTCGCGAGATCAGGGTGGTCTCACGAGGCTAAGGAAAGGTATGTGTAAGACCGAAAGAGCAGTGCAAGTGTATGCAGCAGCAGGATGTATTGCAACAATGAATGGACCATTTGAAGAAACAGAAAGTAATAAAAATAGTGTGACATTTGTCAGGAACGTGCTTTGATCCAAAGTGCTTGATTGTAGTTTGGGCCGTACGTGTAGTGGTCCTGTCCTGCTGGAAGAGGAACCTCTGCCCCGGTCTCAGGCCTTTGCAGCCTCTTCCAGGATTTTGCTGTTTTTAGCTTCATCTCCCAATTTTAAACCATAAAAGAAACCTGTTCCAGGATGGCTGGTTCAGGATCATGATTATGCTTCCTTTTCATATGATGGATTGATTAGAACTCAGTTAAATGTTGAGAAGTTGGGATATAATTTTTCAGACTAACTCCACCTTAAACCTCTCCACTAGCTTCTCCCTGACCTGTTTGTCCTCTAATGTTATCTAAGAAACATCTGACGCCTTCACAGAGCAGCTGGGTTCATGCTTAGATTAAATTATACCCAGTTAAACGGTATTTACTACAACAGGGGTATTTTAAAGGCAGCATATTGTGTCTGTGTTTTATTTAAGAGTATCAGGGTTGAATAAAAATGCAAGCCGCACTCTTGAGATCTTTATTGGTAAAACAAATTAAAACCAACTATTAAACAAGACATAAAAAAGTGGGTGTGAATATTTTTGCAAGGCACTGTGTTTCTGTCTTGGTCCTCAGAGCTTCAGATAAAAGCAGTTTCCTTATGGATTTTAGTTGCTTACTGAAAATGTTTGAATATTGTCGACAGGTTCACGCAAAGTGGATTTTAGACCTCGACCAGTACAACGAGTGGATGAACGAGGAGGACTACGAGGTGGGAGAGGGCTGTCCTAAGAGGAAGAGGATCTCTGCCAAGACACTGACGGATGAGGTGACCACACCAGATGAGCGAAGGGACAAGAAACCTGGCAGTGCCAAGAAAAGAAAGCGATCGCCATCACCTTCGCCAACCCCTCCGCCTCAAGAGAGCAAGAAGAAAAATACCAAAAAAGGGTACGGGTTCTCATTTGAGAGACAAAAAAGAAAAGTAGAGGAGAAACGTAATATTCATCCATCCGGTTTGATTTCAGTTCATTTTATGTATGTAGTACATGTTTACAACACATTTTATTATTGCTAAATCAAACAGATGCAGTTTGTATCCAGAATTATATAATCACATCAAACCAATACTATCCCATCATAGAGGCAGATTGTTATTCAGTTATTTACATTCCAGCTGGACTCCATTTATAATAAAGTGCAGTCAGAGGGAGTTTATACTCAGCTTAAAACTCAAGTCAGTTTATGATACTAGTAATTAAAAACGTTCGATCTAAGGAAGCCTGGCTGATTGCATCAAGTCGCTGACTTTGCTGAAATCCCTCCTCCTGATTAAAGGAGGACGGACAACGGTGGAAGAGGACGGCTCTCTGTTTGTGCTGCCTGCTTTTTGCTCTTTGTTTGCAGTTGTTTGTTTTTATTCACCTTGTGTTTACCTGCCTTAGCAGTTGTCTTTTCCAAGTTGAAATGTATGGCAAAAGGTAATTTTCTAAGCCAATATTCACACCTACTCCACATTTTGAGCCAAATTTATGGGCTAAGGATCTAAAGAAAATTCAGAAATGACTCAAAAAGTCAGCATTTATCACCAAACCCTCTCCCTCTTAACTGAGATATAGTAGAGATCCACTTTCTGATTCCCAGAGGTTTGTTTCTCTCTGCTCTGCCAGGCCAACCACGCCGTACACCAAGTCTAAACGAGGTCAGAGGGAGGAGGAGCAGGAGGAGCTGTCCAAGGACCTGGACGAAGCCTCACCTGTTCCTGCATCTGAAGAGGGAAACACAGCAAAGACAAGTACACAAATATACCCATTCATTAAAATAGAAATGAATGTATACCAAAGAATTAGTATGGTTGCAAAAGTGCTTAATAATATGTCATATTTTCTGTTAAATAATTTCTTGTCTGCTTGTAGATAACACCAAGAAGGACTCAGAATCAACCCCAGTTAAGGGAGCGACTGATGTGGGTAGGGATGATTAAACATTTTGTCTTTTTAAAATGTGTTTGAGAGCAAACATCCTAAAGGTCACCATAAAGGTGTTTATTGATAACCACGTCACCTTTTATATTGTGACTGAAACAGATGAACAAGAAGAGGAGTCCATGGAGACAGCAGGAAAGGTATTGTTGTCCCCAACGGTTTAATTTAAAGCAAAATATGGAATAAAATCACGATAAACAAAATTGGTCAAGAAAAGGCATTATTTTTGTGTGAACAGAGATGTGTGTTTTTTTTTTTATAACAGGAAGAGGAGGAGGGCTCTCCCAGTGTGAAGGGGGAACCAGTGAAGAGCTCAGACCTTCACGAGGACAACGTGACCGAGCAGACCCACCACATCATCATACCGAGCTACGCCGCCTGGTTCGACTACAACAGGTAACAGCGCATCTCGTTTAGCTCGTTTCACCGTTCTGGAAGCAGTTTGAACTCAAATGTCTTACGTTACGGGTTGTAACGTGAATTATTTTACCTTTACCTAAAATCTAAAGTTACTTTAAAAATGTAATCCGTTACAGTTACAAGTTACTTTGTTTAAAATGTAATTGTAGTGTAACTTTTTCGATTACTTTTAAAAAGTAATGTAACTAATTACATTTGATTACTTTTTGATTACTTTAAGGTTTTAATGAGTATTGACCCATGTTCAACATTTAATTTTTGAGAACTGAATGTGAACCTTAAAAAAGCACTAAGCTGAAAGGGAACTACAGACAGGCGATCACAGGATGTCCACAAGTGTGTGTGTGTGACGATTTTTAAGTTTAAAACAAGGAGGATGGATTTTTTGGCAACTCCTTGCCAAAAATTGCATCCCCTGCTACCTCAGAGGAATTGACACTTGTATGACTCTATTCCTGTATATCCATCAGTAGTTAAAGGACAAGAGTCAGCAAATGCAAATTCTGCCCTGTAAAACAATGACGGCACAATTGTTGCTGTATGATCTGAAGCCCCATTTGGAGCTTTTAAACAGGCTTTGAAAAACTTTGATAATTTGCTGCTGTAATATTATAGATTTTTTAGAATAAAAAGCTAGCAGATGTGCATAATCAAAAATAACAGAAATACAATTATAGAGAATTCAGTATTGTAAGAAAGCCCACACTGTTTCTGGATAAATACATTATTGTATGAGTTAAGTTCTGTTCCGTTTTCTGCCTTTTTCGTTGTAAAAGTGAAATGTCCCATGCTCCTGAATGCACCATAGCTTTCCGACGCTCACGAACGCAATACTGTGAACGCTGATCTGTGTACGCGCGTTTGATTTTCCGCTTAAGACAAAGTTTTGCAGTTTCACAACACACGTCGGCTCTCACGGTTTATTGTTGTGTGTGAATAACAAGAGACTGCATGATTGCAAAGCGCCTTGTTGCATCTTTCTCTTCCTTAAAATGAAGCCAAATAAAACCGTGAAACGTCCGCTCGCTTGCTGTTCTTTCAGAAGGCTCCACCAGCACAGGATGGATCATCAGAGTGATAGAGACAAGGAGCCGTAGCGGGAAACGACGATACAGGGCGAGAAGCAATAAAAATATCATTACATATTTCGCAAAGGTTTTTCTTTATATTTTTTAAAAAAAATTAACTAAATTTGTAATTCTTAATATTTTCGGAAGTAACTGTAACTGAATTACATATTTTCTCATTGTAACTGTAACGAATTACAGTTACTCTTCTTTTGTAATTAAATTACGTAACGTCGTTACATGTAATCCGTTACTCCCCAACACTGTATGTATATATATATATATATATATATATATATATATATATATATATATATATATATATATATATATACATATATATATATATATATATATATACATATATATATATATATTAAGGCTGGGCAAGTTAACGCGTTAATTTCGCGTTAATTCATTAGACTATTAACGGCGATATTTACTTTATCGCGCATTAACGCATGTTGCTCACATGCTTTTATTTTCTGCATCGACGCCGTCGGTGAAGTCGCTTCTCGCTTCAAAGTATCCATGTTTTTTGCCTGTTTTTTCCCTGCCATTCACTATATGCACGCGAGAAAGCAAAAGCAAAAAAACGCGTGTTAACGTCAAAAAAACATGCAAGCATATCGAGTTAGCAAGCATTTCAGTTTAAAGTTCTTCCAGCAACGAATATGACAGAAACAAGTTAGTTGTAACCACTGCATAGTTAAACTTTCTTATCACCGGAGCACCTTGAGCTTAACATATCACTTAAATGCCAAACAGACTGTAGACGTCACCAAACAATTCAATGACTCAGAGAAGCTAACCTATGTAATGGCGAAGTGGATAGCTACTGTAGACCTTTTTTTTTGTGATT